>CAKNYM010047120.1:34872-57524 GCA_932195095.1 Andricus curvator | reverse complement strand
CATTACATATAACACATGACATGACATATGACACATGACAAGACATTGCATATAACACATGACATGACATATAACACATGACATGACATATGACACATGACAAGACATTGCATATAACACATGACATGACATATGACACATGACATGACATATGGCACGTGACATGACATATGACACGTGACATGACATATGGCACGTGACATGACATGTCATATGATACATGACATGACATAACACATGAAATGACATGACATTTCATGTCATGTCGTGTTATGTGCCATGTCATGTCATGTCATGTGTCATGTTATGTCATGACATTCGTGTTACGCTAAGTCGTTTCATGTCATGTCATCTCATGTCATGTCTTCTCATGCGCCAAGTGACATTTCATGTGTCATGTCATGTCATGTGTCATGTCATGTGTTATTTTTCATGTGACATGTCATGTGATGTGTTATGGCATGCCATGTCATTTCATGCCATGTCCTCGATGGTCCGTGGAACTCCTCTTGCATCCATGAAAAATGACATTTGGTCCCTCCTATCTTGAAACCTGGTTTTTTTTTTTGGACCCAGTGTCTCAGGACTTTATTTGATCAGGATATTATAAACTACATTATACCACAGTTTCAGCCAATTTGACAGGAACCATATTTTCCATAGATATGTGCGGGGTCCTTTAAAAAAAATTTGATGTTTCTAATCTAACAATTTTTATTGAAGACATCAAGTTCAGGTGTTGCACGCTAACATAACCTAAAAATTCAAAAAATTCAGAATCTTGACGGGATCTTTGTTTAAAAATGCAAACTCCGGTACAAAAAGACGGAAAACGTCAATTATTAACAATATTAACTGTTCTTCGAAACTTTATGAGAATATATTAATTTTTTTTAAATACTCATTTCCAGCAAAAAACCCTAACCCAAAACATGTATAATACTTTTCATGATTGATTAGATAATTTGAAGGTTTTAATTTAATCCCGCATTAGACGGTATTATTTGCAGATTTAATTTCTAGAATTTAAAATTAAGGGTTTATCGATCGTTTCCAAATTAATTATACTTTTTTTATTCTAATACGCTACTTGTTCGCGTAGTGTCGACTTCAGATTTCATAATTTTTTATTTTTGACCCACCTTACTAAATATAGTGGATTATACTATATCTGAAAACATACATGTTGTTGAACTAATTATAATCTAAGAAGCAAGCAAGGAAAATTATGAAACATTTAAAATTATCACACTTGAGTGTTTATTAGGTGCTGAATTACATTTTTGTACATTTATTTTTTGCTGCAGAGTGTAAAGTGGTCGACACGTGACTTAATTAAAAATTCGGGGAAGTAGGTTTTCTGGTTATTTCAGACCATCTGAAATATGCATCCGGCTATTTCAAAATTTTTATGCAGCACCTCCGATTCAGAATTCAGGACTAATTGTCTTTGCATACTCCATTTTTTTTGTAGACATTTTTATCTGTAAAGGTTGAAAAAGTTTATTATGAATGCGTTCGAGATTGATAAATTTCTAATTTTTGTTGGCTAAATTTATACCATTAGTAAAATTGATATTTCAAGATATTTAAAAAAGTGCTTCTTAGAAAAGAAGAAAATATCTTTCGATCCAACTCACCTGTCCAGCCACATCTTCTTTTAAAGCATATGTATCGTTTCATACTCAATTTCTTGTCATCGAAACCATTAGTATAGCAAAGTACCGGACCACCATCATTCTGAAAACAAATTTTTTTCAATTATAATTTCAGGAAAAATCAGTCATTTTCTAATATAAAAATACCATGGAATATTTTGTTTACTTACGGTACAGTAGGAGGCAGGACATCCGAAAATCGTATCGTCCTAAATGAAATATCGTTTCAGTTAGTAGACGTACTTGTTATCAAATTCTTTATTGTTCGATCATTTCAAAACCTTATTCTTATTAGTTTAGAAAGAGAATAGTATCATAAATATAAAGAGAAAGTAATTCCTATATGTTATATATAATGTAGGAATTTGACATAATTATTCTCATCTGATAAAGGAATAGTAAGGAGTAGTATCCCCGTACGTAAGGAGTGGGACCCATTCAACACAGTTACTAGCCTGTAGGGTAGTCCAAAAATGCATTAAACATTTTTTTGTTGAATTTTTATCGGGACATCCCCCAAATTTGTTCGAATCCACCCAAAAATAAATCCAATTTTTTTGTTTTGAAACAAATGATATTTAGGGGTGGCGCAAGCCCCATGAAGTTTCTTATGGGATATACATATGTATTTCCCATAAGAAAAAAAGACGTTTTTTTAAATCTTATTCAGAATCCTCAATATTATCTCAATCGAGTTGAAACTTAACATTTCTCTTCACAATTAGCCATAGAATACGAATAAAATATCACTTTTCAAATATCACCCCCATAAGTCTGTTTTATAGCGTCCCAAAGAAACCCCATAAGTGAAAAAATGGGGTTTGCGAGTTTTTGGCGCTAATAATGATTTTTTGGCGGTTTCTTTTTAATGCGAATTGTTTCTAATACATGAAATATGACTTTATACTGAAAATTAGATATTTTAATGAATTGTTTAAACAATTTATTATTGTTTTTAGCAATTTTCTCATAGAATGTAGTTAGAAAGACGCAGTTTTTTCACAAAATTTCCATTTGTTGTCCAATTTTCAATTATAGGGAAGTAATAGTTCATCAATGTTAACAATGGTGATTGTTTAAACAATTTATCATAATTATTAATAATATTATATTTGAATAATGCTAGAAAGATGCGGATTTTTTTGTAAATTTCTGGCTTTTTGTCCAATTTTCATCTGTAGTGAAGTAATAATAAATTCAAGTTAACAAAATAATTCTTTAAACAATTTATTATAATTATTAATAATATTATATTTGAATAATGCTGAAAAGATGCGTTTTTTTTTAATTTCTGTTTTTTTGTCCACTTTCCATTCGGAGTGAAGTAATAATGAATTCTAGTTAAGAAAATAATTGTTTAAACAATTTATTATACTTATTAATAATGTTATAATTGAATAATGCTAGAAAGGTGCGTTTTTTTTTAATTTTTGGCTTTTTGTTTAATTTTCATTTGGAGTGGAGTAATAATTCTAACTACATTCTTTCGTCATATTGTTACCAAAAAAAGATAAATTTTCAAAAAAAAATAGAATGGTTTAATTTTAAGTTAGAGAAATAAGTTTTTAACCAATAAAAAAAAATTTGCAATGAAATATTCGAATTTTAAACCGAACAGATGAATTTTCAACCAAAAATATTAAATGTCTATAGAAAAAAATTTGACGAAAAATTGAATAGTTAAATTTGTAATTGAAAAAATCAATTTTCAATAAAAAAGAAACTCATTTTCAATCAAAAGATTGAAATTTCAACCAAAAAGGAATAATTTTTAACAAAATATATGAATTTTCAACAAAATATTTTAATTTGAAATAGAATTTTCAACCTAATAGTTGAATTTGCAACCAGAAAGGTTATATTATCACAAAAAAAATTTCAGCAAAATGGATAAATTTTCAACTAAAAAGATAAATTGTTGACAAAAATAGAATAGTTTATTTGAAGTTAAAGAAATAAGTTTTTAAGCAAATAAAATTAATTTTTAACAAAATAGTTAAATTTTCAAACAAAAACCGATGAATTTTCAACCAAAAAGCTTAAATGTCTATACAAAAAAAATTCGACGAAAAATGGAATATTTACATTTTTAGTTTAGAAAAAATTAATTCTCAATTAAAAAAAAAAACTAATTCTCAGACAAATATTTTTATTTTTAATGAAATTTTTGACCAAAAATGTTAATTTTCTACCGAAAAAAGACAAATTTTCGGCAAAAAATAGAATAGTTTAATTTTTAGTTAGAGAAATAAATTTTTCAACAAATGAAATATACTTACAGCAAAATAATTGAATTTTCAACCATACAAGCCAAGAAGATTAATATTCTACCACAAAAGACACACAAAAGATTCAACAATATACACAAATTTTAAAATAAATATGTAGTTGAATTTTTAACTGAAGAAGGTTAATGTTCAAAAAAACATGATAGTTAAATTTTTTGTTAAAAAATTACTTTTCAATAGAAAAAAAAACTAATTTCGAATCAAAAAAATTAGTTTTCTACCAAAAAAGAATAATTTCCAATAAAGGACATGAATTTTCAACCAAATAGTTGAATTTTCGACTAAAGAAGATAAATGCTCAATCAAACATGGAATAGTCAAATTTTCAGTTGAAAAAATAATTTAAAAAAATATTAACAAAATAGTTCAATTTGAAAAAAAAGAAAAGATTTTTCAACTAAAAGGATGAATTATAAACAAAAAAAATGAATTTTTTAATATTTACATTTGTGAAAGAAGGTTTTCCTTTTTTTGAATTTAAAAGCAATCATTTATTTATAAAAAGTAAAATCAAATAGTTTATTTATTTTTGACCCTAAAGGACTCTAAAGCCTACATTTTTTCAACTCAAACGCTCAATAAATAAAGAATTAACACTCTTATAAATTTTGCAATTCAAAGACTTAAAAAAATATGAAAATCCACGCTATCATTTCCAATTCTCTAAATTAAAGAATGAATCAACGAATTCAGAGATTTTCAAAATTATCTTACAAATTTATAATTTCTTAATTGTTATTCATAAATCCCAAATTGTTTTGAAATATATTTCAAATATTCTCTTAGATTTTATTTTGTTTAGAATAAAAAATCATATAAAACTTTTCCAGGAATCCTAAGAAAATTTTTGTATTACCTTGAAACCTCTCAAAATCCTTAAACAGCTTCAAAACTTTATTTCGAAATGTTTAAAAATCTACACTTTGTTTAAAAATTTTTTGAACGTTTTCAAATTTTTTAGATGTTTAAATCTTGGAAAATTAAAAAAATCACCTAAAATGTTCCAACAAATAAACAACCCCTAAGTAAAAACTCAAACATGGAAAAAACAAAATAGAAAGTAGTATCTGCTCTATACCAAGGGGTCGCTTTTTAACGTTCAGGGTAGGAGCCCAAAATTCGGCGTGAGAATTTTTGAGGAGCCCAAAAATTCTGAAAAAGATTATTTTTTGACCAAGTCATATCTGCTTGGCATCAAGGAGTTGCTTTTGAACGTTAAGGGTTGGAGCCCAAACATCGGTGTTGGTATTTTTGAGGAGGGCCAAAAATAAGAGACTTTATTCACACTGTGAAATTCTAAAAGAGATTATTTTTTGACAAAGTCATATCTGCTTGGTGCCAAGGGGTTGCTTTTGAAAGTTAAGGGTTGGAGTTCAAAAATCGGTGGTGGTATTTTTGAGGAGCCCAAAAATCAGAGACTATATTTACACTGTGAAATTCTAAAAAAGATTATTTTTTGACAAAGTCATATCTGCTGTTTTTTTCTAACATTTACAAATGTTCCATTTGTTTCAAAGTTTACATCTCCATTCGAAAATTTGCAGCGTCAATAGAGTCTCTGATTTTTGGGCTCCTCTAAAATACCAACACCGATTTTCAGGCTCGAACCCTTAACTTCAAAACCGCCTTGACACGAGGCAGATATGACTTTGTCAGAAAATAATCTTTTTTACAATTTCACAATGTGAATAGAGTCTCTGATTCTTGGGCTCCACAAAAAAACCAACACCGATTTTTGGGCTCCAACCCTTAACTTAAAAATCAACCCCCTTGACACAAAGCAGATATGACTTTGTCAAAAAATAATCTTTTTCAGAATATTAGTGTGTAAATAGAGTCACTAATTTTTGGGCTCCTCAAAAATTCTAACACCGAATTTTGGGCTCCTACCCTTAACGTTAAGAAGCAACCCGTTGGTACGGGGCAGATGTGACTTTGTCAAAGAATTATCGTTTTTAGAAATTTACTTTGTAAATGGAGTTTCTGATGTTTGAGGCCCAGAATTTTATAGGGTGAATAGAGTCTCTGATTTTTGGGCTCCTTGAAAATTCAAATTCGAATTCATAGATAGGCGTTTGATTTTTCAGATGTAGATGTGGTTTTTGCAAACAAAAAATCAAGCATTTGTGAGCCGAAGAAAAGCCCAACACTACTTTCTATTTTGTTTTGTCCATGTTTGAGTTTTTACTTAGGGGTTGTTTTTTTGTACATAGGGTGGTTTTTGACAATTTTGTTTGGTGCATTCGAGAGCCCAATATAAGCCAAAAATTATTATGCACTTTATTTTTCCGATTTTATTTTTGACAAGAGGGTGCTTTTTCGCACATAGGGGGTGGTTTTTTGAATTTTTTCTCTGTGCATTTGAGGGCCCAAAATAAGCCCAAAATTATGGTGTACTTTGTTTCTTTCTAGTTTGAGTTATCATATAGGGGGTAGTTTTTTCCGGTAGGGCTAGTTTTTGGAAATTGGTTGTTGGCACGTTCAAGAGCCCAAAAAAAGCCCAAAATTCTGTCGTCTTTGATTTTTAATTTTTTTTTAAATTTTTATGTTGGAGGTGCTGGCTTGAGTCAAGCCAGCACCTCCACACCAAAGGACCCCGCACCAAATGTACAGAAAAAAGCCTTATGATAAAAAATTCTAAAAAAAATTTTTTCTTGTATTTTCCAACCTGCAAACTAAAAATTCGAAAGAAAAATGTCAGAAAGATGGACAGTTTTTAGACAAACACTTGTCCAAAGTTTCGATTTTTACATGTATTTTAATGGAAAAATGCTTATTTTAGCCAAATGTTTTTTTTCCTCAAAAACGCTATGATAGATTTGACTAAAACTTTTATATTTTGACGATCAGGCGTACTGAATCAAAAGATTCATACCCACGAACTAGAAAGATTAACGATTCTTTGGGTTTACAGCATGTTTTTGGGGGTGTTTTTGTACCCTAAACATCCCAGTAACATATGTAAATCATCATTTCTTAGTAAGTAAAATCAATAGAGATTTTTATTCAACTGCTACGGTATGTAACGACTTTCCAATAAGTGGAGTAAGCGTACATAGCAAGAATATGTTTTGACCTAATTTTAGGGGATGTTTTACCATCCCTTAAACAATGAGTCTGAAGTTCCTAACGCATTAATCAATAACGAAAAATAATTTTATTTTTAATTGCATGATAGCTGCTATTTTATGACAGAAAATAGTCGCGTATAACCCTAAAAACTTTTTTAAGCACTTTCAACCCCTCATCAGATATAAAACTCACCCAAGCTACCCCTAAATATTTTTAAAATTCAACAAAACCAACCTAATTCAAAAATCCGCCCAGTTTTTGCTAATAATAATTTCAATTGATGCCAAAGGGGCACACATAAAGTCTCAACCCTTCAGCACATGTAAAACTCACCCCAGCCACCCCCGAATATTTTAAAAGTTCAATAAAATCACCATAATTTCAAAGTACACCAGGATTTTTCTGAAAATGTTTTCAGTTGATGCCAAAGTGGCAAAAAAATGTTTCAAAACCTCAGCACCTATAGAACTCACCCCAGTCACCCCTAAATATTTTTAAAATTCAATACAATCATTTTCCATTAAAATACATGTAAAAATTGGAACTTTGATAAGTGCGTATCTGAAAACTGTCCTTTCTTCTTACTTTTTTTAATTTATTGAATTTTTAAAATATTTAAAAATAGTTAAATATTCAGGGGTGACTGGGGTGAGTTCTACATGTTCTGAGGGGTTGTGACATTTTTTTGCCCCATTGGCATCAACTGAAAACATTCTCAGAAAAAACCTGGCGTACTTTGGGATTAGGGTGATTGTATTGAATTTTAAAAATGTTTAGGGGTGACTGGGGTGAGTTCTATATGTGCTGAGGTTTTGAAAATTTTTTTTGCCCATTTGGCATCAACTGAAAACATTTTGAGAAAAATCCTGGTGTACTTTGAAATTAGGGTGATTGTATTGAATTTTAAAAATATTTAGGGGTTGCTGGGGTGAATTTTATATATGCTGAGGGATTGAGACACTTTTTTGTCCCTTTGGCATCAACTGAAAACGTTATCAGAAAAACCTGGCGTATTTTTGAATTAGGGTGATTTTTTATGAACTTTTAAAATATCCGGGGGTGGCTGGGGTGAGTTCTACATGTGCTGAAGGGTTGAGACTTGATGTGTGCCCCTTTGGCATCAATTGAAATTATTATCAGCAAAAACTGGGCGGATTTTTTAATTAGGTTGGTTTTGTTGAATTTTAAAAATATTTCGGGGTAGCTTGGGTGAGTTTTATATCTGATGAGGGGTTGAAAGTGCTTCAAGAAGTTTTTAGGGTTGTACGCGACTATTTTCTGTCATGAAATAGCAGCTTTTATGCATTTAAAAATAAAATTATTTTTCGTTATTGATTAATGCGTTAGGAACTTCAGACTCATTGTTTAAGGGATGGTAAAACATCCCCTAAAATTAGGTCAAAACATATTCTTGCTATGTACGCTTACTCCACTTATTGGAAAATTGTTTCATACCGTAGCAGTTGAATAAAAATCTCTATTGATTTTAGTTACTAAGAAATGATGATTTACATATATGTTACTGGGATGTTTAGAGTACAAAAATACCCCCAAAAACATGCTGTATACTCAAAGAATCGTTAATCTTTCTAGTTCGTGGGTATGAATCTTTTGATTCATTACGCCTGATCGTCAAAACATAAAAGTTTTAGTCAAATCTATCATAGCGTTTTCGAGGAAAAAAAACATTTGGCTAAAATAAGCATTTTTCCATTAAAATACATGTAAAAATCGAAACTTTAGACAAGTGTTTGTCTAAAAAATGCCCATCTTTCTGACATTTTTCTTTCGAATTTTTAGTTTGCAGGTTCGAAAATACAAGAAAAAATTTTTTTTAGAATTTTTTATCATAAGGCTTTTTTCTGTACATTTGGTGCGGGGTCCTTTGAATTAAAAAAAAAAGTGGTGGAACCCAAAAATCGGCAATACCGCCCAAAAAAGGCCCAAAAGAAGCCCAAAATTCTGATACAAAAAAATTTGCGAATTTCTATTGTGGAGGTGCTAGCTTGATGGGCCTAACTTTATAGCTATAAGCAAAATGTTGCCTGCCGAACTCCCTCATAATGAGTCATAGCAATTAAAGTCTACAGCAATAAACAGTGAACTCAAATTAAGATTTTGAATAGAATTAAATAATTTAGTCCACGTCTCGGATGATATATAATTATCAGAGGCGGGCACTCTGTATAGAGGAACAATCAAAAGTTCGCCCTTGGAAGTGCTGATTGAGATTGCTAGAGTCTCCAGACTATTTTCTATGTTCAAGATGGAAGTGACTTTGGAGAATGTGATTTCCCTTCTGATGGCGATGGCCAAACCACCTCCGTTAATAGATTGCCTGTCTGTTCTGATGATATTGAAGTCGTTGATTTAAAAATTTGAAGTTAATTGAAAAAATGTTTCAGACAAAAGTAGAATATCGAATTCTTTACGGATGTTTGATAGGTTGCCTTGTTTATGCAAGGCTCCCCGGCAATTCCATTTAACAATTCTCAATCTATTAAGCTGAGCCATCAATAGCAAGTAGGGATTTAGTAAAAAGGTTCACACAGTGCAACACTTTACTTAGAATGGAAGTCAGGGTTGCACTAATGATTGGTGAATAATCAGTGCTCCCAACGCGGGCACCTTGCACTACTGCGCATGCGATGCATAAGGCGCTTCATTGGCTGCCATTCGCGCGCATATTTGAAATGTTGAAAAATACAATTTTTTTATTTATCATTAATAATTAGAAATAATTATATTTTAACATGTTCGAGTGGTACATGGATGGTTTTTAATATATTCTAAGCATTAGGTTGAAAAATAGAATGAGTATTCAGTAAATAAAAAATATCATGTTTATTTACAGAAGTCTCATTTTATTTTTTAACCTAATACTGAGAAAATTTTAGAAACCATCCACGTTACACTTGAACATGTTAAAATATAATTATTTTCGATAATAAATAATAATGAATAAAAAAAATTGTATTTTTTAACGTTATAATAAGCGCGCGAACGGCAGCCAATAAAGCGCCTTATGCATCGCATGCGCAGTGGTGCAAGGTGCCCGCGTTGGGAGCACTTTTGTTAATGTGGTGATTGGGTGATAGCATTCCGTACCAGGCCTACCTACACGACTGTGTGAATAGAAATGGCCGAAGAGTGGGTTTAGGCGGGGCACAGAGGGGTGCAGATTAGTTCAAAAAGTGGTGGTAGGTGGCGCAAACCTTTTGCTGATGAGGGACGTAGAGAGGCAAGAGGATTGCGCAGTCATGAAAGTGACATAAAAGTGAGGTTATGTTTATGGTTTTTATAAGTGTAATTTTTCAACTTGTCTGCAAAAGCAAAATATAATTCATCTGTAAATTCCAAAAACCACACTTTGGTATGGTAATTATGGTAATTTTTTCAAACATTAAAACAAAATAATCTAAATACCTCAAGAAGAAACTGAGATATAATGGTTTATAAATTATTTCCCGCATACTAATTTTTGTTTAACAATCCATACTGGCATAACAGAATATAATTTTTAGTAATGCTACTACTTGCATGGATTTGTGCGCACGTTTGTATACATTGATGGTTTGCATGTGTTGAATTAAATTTTTAATTCAAGATACATTAAATAATTAATGCAAAATTCAGGAAATAATAAGCAGAAAATATGTCGAAATTATTACACACATTTTTTCTGTATTTCCAGTGTGATATTTACAGAATCTTGCATCTATCCTTCAATTTATTGTCGACTACAAATTTTCATGACATTTTCAAAAAGCAAGTCAGGCAAAATATACCTATAATATACGCATATTTTGTAAATTTTATTAATTTTTTTGCAATTTTTTCAAACAGAAAATTTCAAACAGAAAAAAAAGGGTGAATAAAATTTCTGATCGAAAATAAATTGAAGAATTGATGAGAAATTCTGGAAGTAACACACAAAAAGTACGAAAAACATATTTGTAGTCATTTTTACATATTTTCTGTTTAGTATATCCTGGATTTTGGATTAATTGTTTAATTTATCTTGAATTAAAAATTTAATTCAACACACTCAAACAATCAATGTATACATACATGCGCACTAATCCATGCTCACAGAGTCTTAGTTATTAAAACGGTGGTAGGTGGCGTTGAATTCCGCCGTATTATTATTAGTAGTTGCCTCGCCTTTTCCTGCAAAGGCAGTCGAAAATAAAGTTGCGATGACTAAAAATGAAAAACAAATATATTTATTTATTTGTAGTTGGATTCCACATAAGTGAGGTTAAGTTTTATTATAAGACAATAAAAAAATTTTCTGGGTAATCCAAAAGTAGCTTTTTGTGTTCATTTGTTCAAGTAATGCTATTTTATTCATTATTATCTTAGAAAGTAATTGAAATTAGGGCATCAGTAGTAGTAAAATGGGAATATGGAAAAAAAGGTTTCGGGCGGTCAGCAATTCGTGACGGTATAGAATTATAACAATTGTACATTAGGGACCGTACTTAAATTACGTAACAGCTCAAGGGTGGGGGGGGGGGGGGGCAGGAACATTTCGTTCCGACTTGTTACGGTAGGGGGTCCTTCACTCATGTACGTAATTTTTGCAAATTCCCAAAAACTTTCTTCTGAAGATTATCTTTTTAGTTATAAATTTTATTATTTGGTTGAAAATTTAACAATTTTTTCAGAAAAAAACCTTTTTTTTTAAATTAAGATTAAAAAGAATTTCATTTTACTACGAATAATTTTTGCAAAATAAGCAGGAAAAATATTCATAATTAAAAAAATAAAATTCCAAAACAACCTCACTTTTCGGCTTATTAGAGACAAGAATAAAATAATGGAAAAAGAGGGAGAAAAAGGGAAAAAGTCAACCAAAAACCAACCTCTCACTTTTTCCTTTCTCCGTCCTTTTTATACTACAGGGGGACCAACATGTTTCGAGGTCAATTTAAACCTCCTCATCAGGGATTATTTATAGGGAAAAACTAAAGGTATGAGCCTGTCAAGAAAATATTAATTAAAAATTAATTAAGTTTAATATAAATTTGTGTAATAAGTATGCATTGAATTTGAGTAAAAAAAAATTTGTTTAGAAATGTATTTAAATATTTTGGATTGTTTTCTTTTTCTGAATGAAAAATTTAATAATCCTAATAGATTGATCTGAGAATCACCTACAAACCTTTTTTTTTTGCAAAT
The DNA here is from genome assembly GCA_932195095.1 of Andricus curvator. Lineage (NCBI taxonomy): Eukaryota > Metazoa > Arthropoda > Insecta > Hymenoptera > Cynipidae > Andricus > Andricus curvator. The sequence goes on along the minus strand of CAKNYM010047120.1, from coordinate 45,322 downwards.
TCAACTGTTTTGTTTCAAATTCGTCTTTTTGGGTGAAAAGTTGAACTTTTTTCGTATAATATTAAGCTTTTGCTTAAAATTTATATTTTGTTGCTGATAAGTCAACTGAAATCTTTTTTTGATGAAAAATATTTTTTCTGAAAATTTTTCTTTTTAATTTAAAGGTTCATCTTTTTTTAGTAGAAATATTGCATCTTTCTTGGACAAAAATGCAACTGTTTTGTTGAAAATTCAACTATTTCCTAGAAAATTAAATTTTTGTTTAAAATTTGTATTTTTCTGTAGAAAAGTCTATAGTAATCCCTTTGAATGAGAATTCAACTCTTTTTTTTTGTCTTTTTGATTTAAAAATTCACCTGTTTTAGTAGAATTTTCATTTTTCTTGGAAAATGCAACTGTTCGGTTGAAAATTCAACTCTTTTTTGAAACTTTGTTTTTCTGATTTCAAAATTCACCTGCTTTAGCTGAAATTACACATTTCTTGGATAAAAATGCAACTGTTTGGTTTAAAATTCAACAATTTTGTTGAAAAGTCATACTTTTTGGTTGAAAATTCTGCTGTTTTGTGGAAAATTTAACTATTTTGTAGAAAATTCACTTTTTGGTTAAATTTAATATTTTGGTGTTGGAAAGAGATGTGAAATCTTTTCTGGATGAAAATTCAACTACTTTTTTGAAAAAATTTTATTTTTAATCAAAAATTCATCTGTTTTAGTACAAATTTTCATCTTTCTTAGATAAAAATTCAGCTATTTAGTAGAAAATTCAACAATTTCGTTAAAAATTCATCCCTTTTGGTTGAAAAAATTCGTATTTTTGGATGAAAAATATTTTTTCTGAAAATTTGTCTTTTTAATTTGAAGGTTCATCTTTTTTTTTTTAGTAGAAATATTGCATCTTTCTTGGACAAAAATGTAACTATTTGGTTGAAAATTCAACTATTTCCTAGAAAATTTAATTCTTGTTTAAAATTTGTATTTTTCTGTAGAAAAGTCTATAAAAATCCTTTTGGATGAAAAATCAACAATTTTGTTAAAAAGTCATACTTTTTGGTTGAAAATTCTGCTGTTTTGTGGAAAATTTAACTATTTTGTAGAAAATTTACTTTTTGGTTAAATTTAATATTTTGGTGTTGGAAAGGGAACGGAAATCTTTTCTGGATGAAAATTCAACTACTTTTTTGAAAAATTTTTATTTTCAATCAAAAATTCATCTGTTTTTGTAAAAATTTTCATTTTTCTTGGATAAAAATTCAGCTATTTAGTACAGAATTCAACTATTTCGTTAACAATTCGTCCCTTTTGGTTGAAAATTTTGTATTTTTGGATGAAAAATTCAATTTTGTTCGTAGAAACTCATTTTTGTTAAAAAATTCATATTTTGATTTTGGAAAGTCAACTGGAATCTTTTCTGGATCAAAATTCAACCATTTTTTAAAATTTGTTTTCTTTTTGAATAAAAATTCATTTGTTTCAGAAGAAATTTCATCTTTTTTTTGATAAAAATGCAACTATTCATCTCTTTGGTTGAAAGTTTAACTATTTGGTTGAAAAATAATCTTCTTAAATTGAAAATTCGACTACTTGGGTCAAAGTTAAACTACATTGTTAAGAATTTGTTTTTTTTTTTGATTGAAGGCTTATGTCTTTGGCTAAAAATTTAACTATTTAGCGGAAGTCTTTTTTTTCTTTAAAATTAATTTTTTAACTGAAAATGTAACTTCTCCATGTTTTTAAGACATCTTTTTTAGTTGAAAATTCTCCTTTTTTGGTAAAAAAAAAAATCATTTTCTTAGTTAGAATTTTCATTTTTGTTGGGTAAAAATGCATGAGTTTCGTGGAAAAATAATTTTTTGGTAAAGTCAAATGTTTTGTTTAAGATTTTTTTTTTTTAAATTCTCATCTAGCTAAAACGGAAGAAATTCAGGTTCTCAATATTTTATGAATTGCAAAAAAATATATATATGATTTCTTGTTTTTAATATTTTGTCTGAATTAAAAGAAGAATTTTTTTTTAAATTCTATTTCAAAAACTTTTTATTTCTGAGTGAAATTGTTTAATGTTTATGTATATAATATTTAAAGAATTATTGATTTAGAAAAATTTTGATTAAGTTGAGGACATATTTGCGAATTTTGAAAAGATTCAAACTCACTTTAAAACATGAGAAGATTTCACAAAATTTGAAACAAAACAAAGATTTTTGAGAATGCCTTATCAAAATTTTAAAGCTTTTTAAGGATTTGGAAGGTTTTGATATAGTAAAAAATTTTCTTAGATACCTGTGAAAATTGTTATAGAATTTTTATTCTGTAAACTTAATCTTAACAGAATATTTGAAAGAGATTTTAACAAATAAATAACAATCGAACAATTATTACTGGATTAGCTTTTTAAACATTTTCAATCAAACAGTTAATTTTCAGCCAAATAGTTTAATTTAAAATAAAAAAGGATGAATTTTTTCACAAAATCGTCAAGTTAGGCGAAAAAAACGAATTTTCAACAAAATATATGAATTTTCAACTAAGGAAGATCAATTTTCAACCAAAAATGGAATATATCAATTTTCAGTTGAAGAAGTTCATGTTTTAATTGGAAAATTTTTTTAGGATAATAGTTCGATTTGCCACCAAATTGTTGAATTTTCCACAATTCGGAGACCAAAAAAGAACAATTTTCAACAAAAATGAAGAATTTTTAACCAAGAAGATTAATTTTCCACTAAAAAAGACGAATTTCCTAAAAAATGGATGATTTTTCAAATAAATACATGAATTTACAGCTAAGAAAGAGAAAGGTTGAGTCTCAACAAAAATTTTAAACAAAAAGTTGAATTACCAACCACAGATTAATTTTGAACAAGGTAGGTAAACTCTTAACCAAAAAAGACAAATTTTCAACGCAAAAGACGAATTTTCTACAAAACATTCGAATTTTCAACCAGCAAATATTAATTTTCCACCAAAAAGATAAATTTTTTGACAAAATAAATTTTCAACCAAAGAGATTATTTTTAAATTGAAGTGATATATCTTCAAACAATAAAAAAATTTTTGTTAACAAAGTAGTTTCAACTTTCAACATAGAAATTAAATTTTCTAACCAAAAAGACAAATTTTCAACAAATAAGGATTTTTCAGTCAGGAAAGTAAAAAAATGTCATTCAAATTGTTGAACGTTCAAGACAAAAGACGAATTTTTCGTAAAAAAAGTTGCATTTTCAACCCAAAAATATGATTTTTTTAACAAAAAAGTTAATTTTCAAAAAAAAGATGCATTTTTAACTAAAAAAGGGAAAGTTTCAACCAAACCGATTCCTTTGCTACTTAATAAAGACGAATTTTTAATGAAAAATATAAGTTCTCCACAGAAAATGGAAATGTTATATTCTCAGGTGAAAAATTATTTATGAAGAAAATAATTTTCAACAAAACAGTTAAATTCCCAACCAAAAAGATGAACCTTATGAGAAAAAAGTAAATGTTTAAGAAAGTGGTCAAGAGCATCAGACCGGCAATATGAAAGACCTGAGTTCGGATCCCAGCGGAGCTTATGAGCAATTTTTTCACAATTTAAAAGTAAAAATAAATATTCCAGAAAAAAATATTGGTTTTAGACCAGTAGACAGAAAACAATTAACATCAAATAATTTCATACATTTTGTCTGGTCAAAACCATAACATAAAATATAAAACATTCGAATGTTTGAAAAATTAATTTCACATTTATAAAGAATTGCGTCGGAATTCAACTTGTAGGGGCTGTGAAGAAATTAATCTCGTCTCTCCGTAGCTTAGTGGGTGAGAGAATCAGACTGGCAATCTGAATGACCTGGGTTTGGATCCCAGCGGAGCTTGATAGCAATTTTTTCACAATTTGGAAATATTAATTAATTTATATAGTTAATTACTTACTCAGAAAGAAAGCGAATACCACTTTTGACATCATCTTGAAAATTGAATTGTAAGACAATGTTTTTCGTATGAAGACTTTTTGATGAAGACGAACTCGTGAGATAACATGGTTTACCAAAAAGCTGAATATTTGGAGAATGATAGTCGTTGTTGAGGTCGCCTTATATAGGAAGAATTGTCGTGGATGTCACGAACACGTTGCCTAGATCAGACGATAGTGCAAATATTTAGAAGATCTCCTTTTCAGGTCAGAAAAACAGATTCATTTAGAAGAAAAACAGCAAATAACAATTTAGTGCACAGGTATTGGGGTCATTGAATAAACATGTTTTTCGAAACTGAAAACGCATATCATCATGATCTCTACCTTTTTGATGAACAAATAAAAAAAATAAATAAAAATAGGCTCTGATATAGAGGTAAAAAAACAGATGCATTCAGAAGAAAAACAGGAAACGGCAATGGAAGTCTTGAATCTCATGGCGATTTATCGCACAGGTATTGGGGTCATTGAAAAAATATGTGAACACGCACATCATCATAAGTTCTACTTTTTTAATGAACAAATGAAAAAATAAAATAAAAATACGCTTTGATATAGAGGTCAAACAACAGATGTAGTGAGGAGAAAAACAAGAAACGGCAATGGAAATCTTGAATCTCATGGCGATTTATCGCACAGGTATTGGGGTCATCGAAAAAATATGTTTTTCGAGTGTGAACACGCACATCATCATAAGTTCTACTTTTTTAATGAACAAATGAAAAAATAAAATAAAAATAGGCTTTAATATAGAGGTCAAACAACAGATGCAGTGAGAAGAAAAACAAGAAACGGCAATGGAAATCTTGAATCTCATGGCGATTTATCGCACAGGTATTGGGGTCATCGAAGAAATATGTTTTTCGAGTGTGAACGCACGCATCATCATAAGTTCTACTTTTTTAATGAACAAATAAAAAAATAAAAAAAGTAGGCTTTGATATAGAGGTCAAAAAACAGACGCATTGAGAAGAAAAACAGAAAACGGCAATGGAAATCTTGAATCTCATGGCGATTTATCGCACAGGTATTGGGGTTATTGAAAAAACATGTTTTTCGAGTGTGAACACGCACATCATAATACGTTTTTTTGACTGAAAATTTATTTTACAAACTGAAAATTTAACCATTTCATTTTTGGTAGACAGTTTATCTTTTCAGTTGAAAATTCATGTATTTGGTCAAAAATTAAATTTTTTTAGTTGAAGATTCATCAATTTAATTAAAAATTCACTTCAACTATTACTTTTTTTGTGGAAAATTTACCTATTTTTGATAGAAATCTAATCTTTTTCGTAAAAAAATTCATTTCTTTAGTTGAAAAAGAATTTTTGAGTTGAAAATTCGTTCTTTTGTTGATAGAAAATTCATCTTCTGGGTTGAAAATTCCACTACGTAGTCAAAAATTCACATGTTTGGTTGAGAATTCATCACTGTGATTACAAATTAATTTCTCAGGTTGAAAATTCGTTTCCTTTTGGTTGAAAATTAGTTTTTTGAATTGAAGATGTAACCATTCTGTTTTTGCTCGAAAAATATTTTTAGTTGAAAATTAATTACTTTTGTTTCAAATTCGTTTTTTTGTTTCAAATTTACTTTTCTAACTGCAAATTGAACTATTCTATTTTTGGGTTGAAAATTTATCTGTTTTAATTTGAAATTTATATATTTTATTGAAACTATATCTTTTTTGGCAGAAAATTCAATTATAATTGAATTATTTTGTTGAGAATTTATTTTTTTATTGAAAATTGTTTTCTTAACTGCAAATTTAATTCTTCTATTTTTTACTGAAAAATCTTTTTTCTTATGATAAAACGGCGCGAAATATGGAAAAAAGTCTGAGGAAGTGATTATGGATTTTGAAAAGTCCTATAATATTTTTCAAAACAATTTTTTGACAGAACTTGTAATTTTGATTTTATGGATCGAAAATAGAAGTTACTTTTCATTTTGGTTTTATTTATTGAAAATATCATGGGAAAATTCAACTTTTGAACCAAACGACGCAAAATATGAGAAAAAGTCTCGAAAATCAATTATAGCTTTTAAAAAGTCATGAAAACCTTTTATCCATTTTTTGATATGTTTTGTCATTTTGGTTTTATTCGAAAGTACTATGCAGAAAATCGGAAATTCAAATTCCGAACCTAAACGGCATGAGATACGGAAAAAAATCAAATAAGAATTGCAGCTTTTCAAAAGTCCTACAAAATTTATTTAAACCATTTTTTTGGTCATATTTGTTGAAAAAATTATTTAAAAAATCAAAAATTACAATTAAAAATCAATCTGTTTCAGTTAAAAATTAACTTTTTTGTTGAAAATTCACATTTTCGGCTCGAAAATTCAACAATTTGTTAAAAAATTTAACTATTTGGTTGAAAACTTCTGTATTTTGTTGAAAATTTGTCTTTTTTGGCTGCAAATTATTCTGTTCTTGATTGAGTATTCAAGTATTTTGTTGGAAAATTCGTCTATGTTGGTTAAATCCAATTGTTTTTGTTGAAATATCAACCATTACATATTTCGTTAAAAATTCATCTTTTTAGGTTGAAAATTTAACTCCTTGCTTTCAAGTTGAACAACTATCTCAAAAGTTAATTTTTTTATTGAAGATTCATACTGTAAAGCTGAAAATTTGTGTTTACTTTTTGGTTAGGGATTTATTTTCTTAACTGAAAATTGAACTATCATGTTGAAAATTGAACTATTTTGTTGAAAATTAAACTTACTGTTAGAAAAGCAAATTTTTTGTTAAAAATTCCTATTCACGTGTTGAAAATTCAACTTTTTTTTTAGAAAATTTGTTGTCTCTGTAGAAAATTAATTCTCTTGGATGTAAATTTATTTACTTTATTTGTAGTTACAAATTAATGATTTTTTGTTAAAAAATTGAGGAAATTTTAAAAACGAAAAAATTATAAACTGAAATTTAATCAAATTAAATTTACATGAATATCACGCCCATTTTTCAAATTGTTAGTTGGAAATTTATTTAATTTTCTGACAATTCGTCTTTTTTGTAGAAAAAATAATAAAATAATAATGATTATATTATGTTATTATGGAATCATAATATTATTATATTATATTATAAAATAATTTAAATGAAAGTCACTTGACTTTTCACTCTTTCAGTGTTTTTTTCTGCCTTCCAAAGTCGTTTTCCAATTTCATGTTTATCTGGATCCACGAAGTTAGGTTATTGCATTGTACAGGGGAAGTTTCAAAAACGTTTCTGCTTAAAAGCGAGCGCTTCATTTCGCGAGTGAGAGTTCTCGGCGTGAAATAGTGACACCACAAATGCTCTCGAAATTAAAACCGAGTAGAATGTAAAAGATATTTTTTACTTTAACTTGGAATTCGAGTTAGCAGATAGAAAAAGCCTTTTACATAAAAAAATAAAAATAAAAAAGTAAAAAAGCTTACTTAAAAATGTTTCACTTCAAATTCAAAAGGTACCGAGGGGTTAATTACACCTGCAATTTTGTGTACACTCTCTGCAATCTCATGCAATACCATGCAATCCTTTGCAATCCCATGTAACTTCTCACAATACCTTGTAATTCTAATTACTCCTGCAATCTGGTGTACACACTCTGCAATCTCATGCAATGCCATGCAACCTTTGCATCCCATGTAAACTTTTACAATACCTTGTAATCCTAATTGCTTCTGCAATCTCATGCAATACCAACCAATCCTTTGCAATCCCATGTAGCCTATTAAAATACCTTGTAATCCTAAGTACTCCTGCAATCAGGTGTCCACTCTCTGCAATCTCATGCAATCCTTTGCAATCCCATGTAATCTTCTACAATACCTTTAATTCTAATTACTCGTGCAATCTGGTGTACACTCTCTGCAATCTTATCTAATTTCATGTAATCCCATGCAATCCTTCGCAAGCTCATGTAACCTTTTACAATACCCGGTAATTCTAATTACTCCTGCAATCTGGTGTACACTCTGCAATCTTATGCAATCTCATGCAATCGCATGCAATCGTGCGCAATCTCATCTCATGTTTTACAATACCTTGTAATCCTAATAACTCCTACAATCTGGTGTACACTCCCTGCAATCTTATGCAATCCCATCCAATCCTTTGCAATCCCATGTAGCATATTACAATACCTTGTAATCCCAAATACTCCTGCAATCCTTCGCAATCCCATGTAACCTTTCACAATACCTTGTAATTTTAATCACTCGTGGAATCTGGTGTACACTCTCTGCAATCTTATGTAATATCATGAAATCCCGAACAATCCTTTGCAATCTCATGTCACCTTTTACAATACCTGGTAATTCTAATCACTCCAGCAATCTGGTGTAGACTCTCTGTAATCTCATGCGATCTCATGCAATCCCATGCAATCGTTTGCAATCTCATCTCACTTTCTACAATATCTTGCAATCCTAATTACTCATGGAATCTCGTGTACACTCCCTGCAATCTTATGCAACATCATGCAATCTAATGCAATTTCATGCAATCCTTTGCAATCCCATGTAACCTATTACAATACCTTGTAATCCTAATTATTTCTGCAATTTGGTGTAAAGTCTCTGCAATCTCATGCAATGCCATGCAATCCTTTATAATCCCATGTAAACTTTTGAAATACCTTGTAATTCTTATATGCTCCTGCAATCTGGTGTACACTCCCTGCAATATTATGCAATCTCATGCAATCTTATGCAATTACATGCAATCCTTCGCGATCCCATGTAACCTATTACAATACCTTGTAATCCTAATTATTTCTGCAATTTGGTGTACAGTCTCTGCAATCACATGCAATGCCATGCAATCCTTTGCAATCCCATGTAAACTTTTACAATACCTTGTAATTCGAATTGCTCCTGCAGTCTGGTGTACACTCTCTGCGATATTATGCAATCTCATGCAATCTTATGCAATTACATGCAATCCCATGTAACCTATTACAATACCTTGTAATCTTCATCATTCCTGCAATCTGGAGTACTCTCTCTGCAATCTCATGCAATTCCATGCAATTCTTCGCAATCACAAGTAACCTTTTACAATACCTTGTAATCCTGATTGCTCCTGCAATCTGGTGTACACTCCATGCAATCTTATGCAATCTTAGGCAATTTCATGCGATCCCATGTAACCTATTAAAATGCCTTGTAATCCTGATTATTCCTGCAATCTGGTGTAAAGTCTCTGCAATCTCATGCAATTCCATGCAATCCTTTGTAGTCCCATGTAACATTTTACAATACCTTGTATTCCGAATTGCTCCTGCAATCTGGTGTATATTCCCTGGAATCTTATGGAACATCATGCAATCTAATGCAATTCTAATGCAATTGCAATCTAATGCAATCAGGTGCCCATTCTCTGCAATCTCATGCAATCCCATGCAATCCTTTGCAATCTCATGTCACCTTTTACAATACCTGGTAATTCTAATTACTCCTTCAATCTGGTGTACACTCTTTGCAATCTTATGCAATTTCATGCAATCGTTTGCAATCTCATCTCACCTTTTACAATACCTTGTGACCCTAATTACTCCTGCAATCTGGTGTAGACTCTCTGCATTCTCATGCGATCTCATGCAATCCCATGCAATCGTTTGCAATCTCTTCTCACATTTTACAATACCTTGCAATCCTAATTCTCATGGAATCTCGTGTACACTCCCTGCAATCTTATGCAACATCATGCAATCTAATGCAATTTCATGCAATCCCATGCAATTCCTTGCAATCCCATGTAACCTATTAAAATACCTTGTAATCCTAATTATTCCTGCAATTTGGTGTACAGTCTCTGCAATCTCATACAATCCCATGCAATCCTACGCAATCCCATGTAAACTTTTGCAATACCTTGTAATCCCAATTGCTCCTGCAATCTGGTGTACACTCCCTGCAATCTTATGCAGTCTCATGCAATCTTATGCAATTTAATTCAATCCTTTGCAATCCCGTGTAACCTATTACAATACCTTGTAATCCTAATCATTCCTGCAATCTGGTGTACACTCTCTGCAATCTCATGCAACACCATGCATTTCTTTGCAATCCCATGTAACCTTTTACAATACCTTGTAATCCTAATTGCTCCTGCAATCTGGTGTACACTCTCTTCAATGTTATGCAATCTCATGCAATCGCATTCAATCGTTCGCAATCTCAACTCACCTTTTACAATACCTTGTAATCCTAATTACTCCTACAATCTGGTGTACACTCCCTGCCATAATATGCAATCTCATGCAATCCCATCCAATCCTTTGCAATCCCATGTAGCATATTACAATACCTTTTAATCCCAAATACTCCTGCAATCAGGTGCCAATTCTCTGCAATCTCTTGCGATCCCATGCAATCTTTTGCAATCCCCTGTAACCTTTCATAATACCTTGTAATTTCAATTGCTCCTGGAATCTGGTGTACAATCCATGCAATCTCATGCAATCTTATGCAATCTTATGCAATTTCATGC
>CAKNYM010047120.1:23491-34862 GCA_932195095.1 Andricus curvator | reverse complement strand
ATCCCATGCAATTCTTTGCAATCCCATGTAACCTATTACAATGCATTGTAATCCTAATTATTCCTGCAATCTGGTGTAGACTCTCTGCAATCTCATGCAATGCCATGCAATCCTTTGCAATACCTTGTAACCTTTGTTTAATACCTTGTAACCTCTCCCTACGAAAAAATATTAGAGAAAATTCAATATAGGTCTATAACGATTCTCCTTTAATGATTTTGTTATAATTTTTTCACAAACCTAGGAAAATAATTATAGTTAATAATTATAAGAAAATGATTATAAGAGAATCGGTATAAAAATGAAGAATGTTAAAATATTGAAAGACTTGATGCAAAAAAATAGAGAAAGTACGAACGTATGATTTATTTAATGATTTATATTTGGATTTCGACAAGTCGTGGGAAATTTCAAGGAATTTCAGAGAATTTCAATGGATTTTAAGCGATTTCGTCAGACTTCATAAAAATTTTACAGCATGTTATGAATTTTCAAACTTATCAGGATGTTTTAGGGGATTCCAAAAGACATCAACAAATTTCGAGGGACTTCCACGGATTTTAAAGCTTTGAAAAGGATTTTAGAGACATTTAAATATTTAAAGCAATTTAAAAAGATTTCATCAGCTTTCAAGAGATCAAAAAGTATTTCCACGGAAGTCAAAGAATTTCGAAACAGGGATTTTGGAGGATTTTTTTGTTCTTTAAAGATGTCTAGGGATTTTAGGGCATTCCAAATGATTTCAAGCGATTACAAAAATTTCAAAGAGTTTTAAGGAATGTTGTAAGAGCTATAAAGATTTCAAGATATTTTTAGTGAAGTTTGGAAAATAAATTAAATGAAATTTGACGGGATTCCTAGCGATTTCAAGATATTTTAAGGAATTTCACGATTTCGAAGATTTATTGGGATTTAAACGGTTTTTTCAGAGAAAAGTTCAATAAATAAATTCAATTTAATTTCAATTCCAGAGAATTTAATGAAAATTACACGGAATTTGAAATATTTTCAAACATTTCAGGAGGTTTGAAGAATTATGTAAAATAATTTTAAAAGATTTCATTGATTTTCAAGAGATTTAAAAACATTTCCACAGATTTCGAGGAATTTAGAACCATTTCGAGGGAGTTCCAATAGATTTAAGAAATTTCGAGGGATTTCAAGGAATTTTGTAGGAGTTCCAAAGATTTCAAGATATTTCTAAAAAACCTTAAAGAATGAATTAAATTCTATTCGAAGAAATTCCTAACGATTTCAAAGATTAAAGGTATTTCAAGATATTTTAATTAATTTTACAAAATTTAAGGATTTCAAAGATTCATAGGGATTTTAACCTTTTTTTCAAGAAGAAATTAAATTTGATTTCAAAAATGTTCACGGATTTGAACAATTTTGGAGGAAATGAAGGAATTAAACAAATTTCAGAGGATTTCCAAGATTTTAAATTATTTTACAAGATTGCATAGAATTTCAAGAGATATCAAAATTTTGAAATGCTGTCAAAGAAATTTAGTAGAATTTTCAAAAAATTTCAAGGAATTTTAAAGAATTTTAGAAGATTTGAAAATGGGAGATGATTAAGATTTATAGGACCTCTAATTATTTTTAAGATTCTGGGCGATTTCATCAATTTTGATCGATTTCATCAGATTTCAATGGATTTAAAAATATTTCCGAAGTATCAAGGGATTTGAAAAGATTCCCAAAGGTTTTTAGGAATTTCAATTCAATTTTGGGCGATTTTGAAGATATCAATTTTATAAAAAAAGTAGTTTAATTTTCAACAAAAAATATGAATATTCAATAAAAAATTTAATTTTCAACCAAATAGTTTAATTTTCAAACAAATAGTTTTATTTTTTACCAAATTGTTCAATTTTCAAGACAACAAGACGAATTGTCGACAAAATAGCTGCATTTTAACCCGAAAATATGAATTTTCAACCAAAAAGTTAATTTACGACTAAATAGTTGAATTTTTAACTAAATTTATGAATTCTCAAACTAAAAAATCAAGTAAAAATATTGTATTTTCAACCAAATATTTGAAGTTTTTAACCAAACAGTTAAACTTTCAACGTAAAATATCAATTTTTAACCAAGAAGGTGAATTTTCAACTAAAATGATGAATTTTCAACTTAAATGGTAAATTTTCAACTATGATAAATTTTCAACTAACTTTTAATTATTCATTAATTGATATTAGTAAAAATTGATAGAGAACCAAACAGTTGCATTGTTGACAAAAAATTTCATTTATACCAAAAGAGATGAATTTTTAAACCAAAAAGACGAATTTTCAACCAAATAGTTTAATTTTTAAGCCAAAAAGACCAAAAAAATATCAATTTTCAACAAATAATTTACATTTTCGATCAGTGAGATAACTTTTTAATTTAATGACGAATCTTTAACTAGAATATGTAAATTTTCTATCAAAAAATTATTTTTAACAAAAAAAACAAACTATTTTTCAACAAAAAAGTTACATTTTCAACCAAAGAGATGAGTTTTCAACTAAAATTATGAATCCACCACCAAAAAATAAAATTTTAACAAAGTGATTCAACGTTTAATATCGCCGACAATTTTTTTGTATTAAATCGAAAACAGTTTAATTCATCCAAAAAGACGAATTTTCAAAAAAAATTTTGAATTTTCACTAAGAAAAGAATAGTCAGTGAAAAATAGTTGATTTCTAGCTAGAATTCCGTCACTAATTAATATTAGTCAACTTTTCCTGATTTAAATTTAGAGAGAACCATACAGCTGCATTTTTAACCAAAAAAGATGAAATTTTTACAAAAAGAGATGAATTTCAAACCAAAAAGATGAATGTTTAAGAAAATAGTTACGTTTTCAACCAGAAACGATTTTTCAGTCATGAATTAACAAAAATGTCAACCAGATTGTAAAATTTTTATCCCAAAAAGACCAAAAATGTTGATTTTCAGAAAATAATTTGCACTTTTGACCAAAGGAATAAATTTTCCATTCAGGATCGATAGATTCTTGTTTGTCAGAATTATCTTTGGATTTTCTACTTTCAATCGTCTGCTTCTTTAATCAAACAAAACTTGTCTGAAAAATTTCCGGAAGTTTAATTTTTTTTAATTTTTAACTAAAAAATATGATTTATCAACAAAAAATCTAATAGTCGATATTTCAACAAAAAAATGTGAATTCTCAGCGAAAAATGTAATACCTAGTTGATATTTCACCCAAAAAAATTGTTGTGTTGAATCAGAAAGAGTTGAATTCATTCAGAAAGACGAATTTTAAACAATGCACTTGAATTTTCAGAAAAAAATTTTATTTTCAATCCAGATAGTTGAATTTTCAAACAAAAATTTTGTAACAAAACAGTTGTTGTTTCATCGAAAAAGGATTTTCTATCAAAATGTTTGAAGTTTTAACAGCAAACCAGAAAGAAGGGAAAAGAGGAAATACTGTGAAGTGTGCGGTAAAAATAGGAATTTTCATTTATTTTGATTAATTAAAAATTATTGATAAAAAACTGTGTATTGGTATCATTTTAATAGAGACTTAAATTTTTTAAATTCAATACCTAATAGTATTTTTTTCATATTCAAAATTTCCTCGTTTTAATTTTTGAAACCTTGAAATTTTGAAGCGTTACAACTCGACTAAAAACCTTCTTAAAGATAGACAATTTTTTGCTGAATTTAAGTTCATCTCTGAATTTAAGTACATTTCTGAATTTAAGTTGTAACATTTTGAAGCATTCCTTTTTTACTTTGGGTATACATAGTTTTAGTATGACATACAGCGATATGCAGATGAAATATTGTTTTTACATTTTTATTATTTCTAAGAGAAAATCAAAAATTCTTTTTGATTTGCTTTTCCTGAATGTACTTTTAGCATTTGTGATTCTGTCGACTTTGCATTGACGTCACAGTCTTGCAAATATATAAACAACATTTTTATTTATATACTTTTCAAATATGGAAGTGAATTATTCTAAAAGTAAAAATAAGTTGATTAAATTACACAATTACTGATATTCTTTGTCTGATTTTATGAAACGAGGTTGCTGTATTTACTCGTTTGATTTTTCGAGCGAACGTTAATTCCCTACAATGCAAATGAAAGCAATTACCTTGATTAAATTACATCAATTTTAATCGTTGAAAAAGAAATTTCCTTAATGTGAGTGCTCGTCATGGCATTCATATTTGATATAATATTGACACGAAGGACCTCATGAATATTTGATCAAAGAAAAATGTAATCCTCCCTTTGTGATGGAGGAACTGTTTCGATATTTCACACCTCAAGAGAATAATATATAGGTGTCTTTTCCTGAATCATAAAGAAAATATTTCTGCATCGGTATTCCAATAATTTCTGATTCATCCTTCCAATGTTTGCTTTATTCTTTTTTTAAATCCCAAGAATATCCTATAAAAAAATTAGTTGACTAGGCGCCGCGCGCCATCAAAAAAGGGGTTTTTAGCCTATTAAGATGTTAATTAAGTCGTTCAAACCTTCCCGCCTCATACTTTTCCACCCCTACTCACCCTACTTCTCCCTTTCCACCCATACTTCCACTCCCCTCACTTTATCCCTCGCAAACCCACCCTTTCCTAACTTCTTCCACCACTCCACCCTCTCCTCATTTCCTCAGCCATCACTTCTACTCCCCTACTCCACCGCACTATCCTACTAGCCCTCCCTTCACTTCCCTCACTAGCCGCAATCTCTTACAATAATTTCTCTTACTTCTCCTCACTTCCCCTACTCAACCCTAATAACTCTAATTTCCCATAATTCCCTCCCTATCACTTCCCCTACCGCTTATTTTCCCTCACTTTCTTCTACTTTCCGTCAACTTATTTTCCTTCACTCTCCCTAATTCTCATCCCATCATTTTGCGCACTTCCCCTACTTATAATCCCTCATTTCCGTCATTTCTCCTACTTATCATCCGTCATTTCCACTACTTATCACACCTTATTTCCCCTCCTCTCTGCCCTTCGCTTACCCTAATTTCCATCCTCTTATGTTCCCTAACTTCACCTCCCTCATTCTCTCTGGTTTCCCTTATTTCCTTTCCTCTACATACCTTTTCCTAATTTCCTCTCACTTCCTCTTCTATCATTTATTCTCGCTTCCCCTACTTCACCTTCCTCATTTCCCCGTGCTTCTTCTACTTCACCTCCACTTATCTTTCCTCGATTCCCCCGCTCCCTACCCCCATTTTCCCTACTTCACCTAATTTCCTTTCATTTTTCCAATCTTCATTTATTCTCACTTCCTCTACTTTTCCTTCCATATTTCTTCTACTACCCCTCTACTCATACTTCCTCGCCTTCCCTGCCCCTTATCCTCATTTCCCCTACTGTACCCCATTGAACCTTGTTGAACCCTTTAAACAATTAATTCCCCTTCTTTCTTTTCCCTTATTTCCCCTCGACTCTCTCACTCCCCTTCCCTTAGTTTCCCTAACTGTGGGTGTCACGGAGAATATCATAATTTCATAACAAATATTTTAAAATTTTGTAACTAGATCATGACTCATAACATTATAATAAATAACATCAGTATTTCGCATCAAAAAAGAGGGAAAGAAATTGTTTTTAAATGGTTTAATATTTTCTATTCTATTTTTTTATTTCAAAATTTGAAAAATTCCTATTCAGGGTGGCCGCTGGACCGGAACCCCGGGAAGTGACCGGGAACTTTTTAAGACCGGGGAAAACCGGGAAATGGCAGTGAATTTATTTTTCGCCGGGAATTTTAGAAATTTTTAGAAGAAAAATCTAACTATCTAAAATATTTAAGTTTAAAACCAATTCAATTTAGAAAATTGTAATTAAGAGAAGGAACCACTTTTTAATATATAGCAATATTTGACTGTTATATGCAAAACTCTATTTTTGAGTTATTAATTTAAAAAAATTCGAGTAAATTTAAGAGATATTTAGAAGTTTTGAAAAGATTCCAACTTGATTTAAAACTCAAAAAGTTTTAAGATAATAAAAACAATTCCTTGAAATTCCTGGGAAAATTTCAAATGATGTTTCATTTTGAAAAAAAGTTAGGAAAATATTCAAAATAATTAAAAAAAAAGAAAGAAGAATTGTATGTATAAATCAAAATGAAACATTTATTAATTTAGAAAAATTCGAGCAAGTTTAAAAGATATTTACAATTTTTAAAATTATTGAAAAATAATTTAAAACTTGAAAGGATTTTTAAAAAGTTAGATTTTTGAAGATTTCAAACAATTAATTAAGAAGCTTTTGAGCATTTGAAAAGGCTTCAAAAGGATAAAAAAATTATTAAGATTTCTAAGAAAATTGAAAATGATTTTTTATTCTGAATAATTAATTTCAGGAGAATATTTTAAAAGATTTTAAAGGATTTCCAAAATTGTCAAAAACGAGTCTGCAAGATTTAAAGGCAATTTTTTCAACTTTGAAGGATTTTTAGATAATTTTTTAATAATTGCCATAAATATTTAGAAGTTTCGTGAAAATTTCAAAAATAATTTGCAATTTAAATTTATTCCAAACAAGTTAAAGCAAAATGTGGAGTTTTTGAAATTTTGAAGCGTTTCAAGGGTTTTGAAAGGTTTAAAGATAATACAGCCATTTTTTTAAGATACCTGGGAAAATGTTAAATAATTCTTTATTTTGAAAAAATAGTTAAAGAGAATATTTAAGAAGATTTCGAAACAAACACCGGTTTTGATGTATAAATAACAATTGAACAATTATTAATTTTTTAATAAAACAATTTCAGTTTAAAAATAAATTATAATCGTTAAATTTTTATTGTTTCTGATATAAAATTTCTGAAAATGATATATCATCTAAAATAATCGAAAAAAATCAAAGATAATATTTGTTTATGTGTACCTGAGACGAAGAAAAAGGGTTGCGAAAGTAGAAACATAGAAAATGGGATATTGAAAGGCGGTTTTGAAATATGGTCAGGAGTAAGTAATGAATCAAATCGTAGTCAAGGGGTCGGTTTAATTATGAATGAAAAAGCAAGACAGCATCTCAAAGATCATGATTTTGTATCTCCCAGATTGTTGTGGGCTAGAATGAAGGTGGGAATCAGAAGATTATTTATCATAGCGTGCTACGCCCCAGTTGACAGTGAACCGCGACAAGTCAAAGACGCCTTCTGGGACACTTTAAATGACACAATAAGTACTTGCGATCAAGGTGAAAGAATAATTCTGCTGGGAGATATGAACGGATGGGTCGGCGTCCAACGCCAGGATACAGATACAGAAAGGGTGCTAGGTAATTTTGGGGATCCAACAAGAAAAAATTATAACGGGGAAAAATTAGTTAGCTTATGCTTAGAAAAGGGCCTATTTATTACCAATACTTGGTTTAGACATAAAATGATCCACACGTACACTTGGTGTAAAGGAAATAACCGCAGTGTAATTGACTTCGTTATTGCGGATGAAAGACTAAGAGAATTAGTCAAAGATACAAGAGTCATGAGGGGTTCCGAATGCAATACTGATCATTACCTTTTAATCTCTAAAATAAACTTAGGCCGGGGATGGAAAAGAAAGAGAACAGAAAAAACGAAACAAACTCGAATAAAAATTGAAAATTTACAGAAACCGGAAGTGCGAATAGAGTTTCAAAATAAGTTAAGCGAACGCATAGATAGGGCAACTTGGGAAGCGCTTACGAGCAATAAAGATATAGAGGGCGCGTGGGCTTTATTACGGGATATCATTGTTAAAACTGCAATTGAAGTGTGTGGTACGGCAGTGGTAGGAAGAAAGTCTGGTGATGCGTGGTGGAATGATGAAATTCAAGCAGCCCAGCAAGAAAAGAAAAAAGCGCACAAGAGAACATTAAACATGACAGGTCTTAGCGATGAGGAGAGAAATGGACTCAAAAATGATTACAAAGACAAAAAGAGGAAAATGAAACGACTAGTCAAGGAGAGTAAAGAAAAAATCAGAACAGAAGAAGAGAACAAAATACAAAACTACTTTGAAGGAATTATGAAACTACTATATAAACAGTTGAAGGAAAATAAAAGTACAGAGTTTGCCAGCATGAGAAACAGCAAAGGTGAAATGCTATATGATATAGACGAGATAGTAGACGCTTTAAAAGACTCTTTTAAAGAACTATTAGGAGGTGAAGATATAGGACAACAAAACTGCGACATAGAACATAATGCATTAGAAAACCCAATTGAAAAAATCTGTGTCACTGAGGTCCGAGAGATAATTAAGAACTTGAAAAACGGTAAGGCTGCTGGCATAGACAGTATTAGTGCTGAAATGCTTAAATACGGTGGCGAGTACATACCTCACAGGTTGTGCGAATTAATAAATTTATGTATCGAGACGGGGAAAGTCCCAGACGATTGGAAAAAAGCGATTATCGTACCAATATACAAAAGAAAGGGAGATAAAAACAACTGCAGTAAGTACAGAGGTATCAGCCTACTAAGTACCGTAAGTAAAATATACTCAAAAATACTTATTCGTAGGGTAATGGAAATCACAGAAGAAAAAATATGGGAAGTCCAAAGTGGATTTATGCCAGGAAGATCATGTACAGATCAGATATTTAGCCTAAGACAGATCACAGAAAAAAGCTTGAGAGTAGGAAAGAAAGCTTTCTGTGCATTTATTGACCTAGAAAAAGCATTTGACACGGTAAATAGAAGTAAACTTTGGGAAGTTCTTAAAGAATACGGAGTAAATGGAGGGCTCCTGCAAGCAATAAAAACAATATATACAGGTAGTAAAGCGAGCGTAAGGGTAAACGGGAAACTGAGTGACTGGTTCGATATTACGCAAGGCGTGAAACAAGGATGCGTTATGTCCTCGTGGCTATTTATCATATTCATGGATAAGTGTCTAAGAACTGCACTCTTCGACGAAGAAGGTGTAGATCTCCAAACAGTTAAGGTACGTGGGTTAGCTTTCGCAGATGACAAGATTGTTATGGCAGAATCAGTCGAGGACTTGCGAAGAATGTTGAATAAACTTCATACAAGCATGAAGGACATGGGACTCAAAATTAACGTAAATAAAACAAAAATCATGGTGTTTGAGGGAAAGAGTGAGAAAACAATGTGCAACATTGTCCTAAATGATGAGAGATTAGAACAAGTTGACAAGTACGTATATCTAGGTAGTCTATTCACTAGCGACGGAAAAATAGATGGGGAGTTAGATAGGCGCATAAACAAGGGTAAACAGGTTATCGGTAGAGCAGGGTCCATCCTAACAAATAAAAACATATCAAAAAAAGCTAAAATGGCCATACACAATTCTATATTCGTACCGACTGTACTATACGGTAGCGAGACATGGACATGTCAAGAAAAGGACAGGAGTAAAATTAACGCGATCGGCATGAAACCTCTGCGCATAATATGCGGGAAAACACTAATGGACAAAGTCCGAAACGAGACAATCCTCAAAGAATGTGGTGCAAAAGAGACAATAGTTGACACATGGGAAAGAAATCAGTTAAGATGGTTCGGACATCTTGAAAGAATGAAAGATGAACGACTGACCAAACAAGTGTATAAAGGTAAAGTAAATGGCAGAATGCCCAGAGGTAGACCACCGAAAGAATGGTTAGAATCTGTAAATGAGACATTAATCCGTAGAGACATAAGAAGCCATAGAAACACAAGAGCTTGCATGAAAAAATGTATGGACGTGAAGGAAGCTAGAGTAGTATGCCAGGACAGAAAAGTGTGGCGACAAATAGTTTGTAAACAGAGTGACAGTAGAATGAATGACGCCTGAAACAAAGATCTTGGATACTAATGGGCCCAAGTGGAGAACCATACATAACAATTTTGTGAGGCTCTTCACTTGGGGTGATCGCTAGAGAGATTGATCAGCAACCTGGGTCGGAGCAGTGTTGCGGAGTAATCGTGTCATTTAAATAAATAACACGAGAATTCCAGATCAATCTAAAATATATATACCTAACACTTATATACCTATCCACCTCATACCTATATTCCTACCTACCTTATGCCTATATACCCATATGCACACTACTATTCTCCAACCGAGCAAGTCACGCCTACCCCGAAAGGGAAATGGCTTAATGGTATAATAATAATAATAATAATAATAATAATGATAGGGTGCGTAGGGATGTGGCGACCCCATCGCCCGAGAGCTCCGGCTCTTGCAGTCAGCCACGTTGCTTTGGGCTAACTCCCCAATGCAATGAATTATGCGGTTACGACACCAGTATCGCGCAGTGCCACCCACAATAGGCCTCTCTCGGATGGAGGCCATGGTTCAGTTGGGAGTGGCAATAGGACCGAACCGAGGCGACGACCAGGCAATGGCCCCGGACAAACGCGAGAACATCGATTTAAATGGTCTGACCAACTCAGGAGAGACATCCTTACCTGTTGGCAAAGAAGCTCACCGGCGCGAAGAGGATTCATGCAGAGGTTACATGACCGTTGGGTCAATATGCACCCGGAATATGCTCATCAAACGCCTCAGTATTTAAGAGATCAGGTATCCTTTTTGCGAAAAAACGGATATGAAGCTCTCTATCAACAAGACGAAGAAGAGCAACATCCTCCATCGAACATTCCACCCGTTCCAGCAAGACCAACTTTGCAGATAACCGATAATGCTAACATGAGAAGTAGGAGATCTATCCACCAAAAAGTCTTTCTCAGGATGGACAAATTAGCTGAAGCTAATACTGCTCTCCCCGATTTGCTCCCCGAAGATGTTAATCTCTGGAATCTGAACTGTGTTGTTTACGAGAAGGCGGTGTCCTTGCTTAGCGACAGTAGAAGTAACGAAACTTCAGTACGTCTGAGTAAGACTCGCGAGCGTATTGCACAGCTTCAATTCAAAATTGAAACGGCGAGACGGCATGCATCAAATATTCAGTGCGTGATTAGCTACATAACATTAAATAAAAAATTCACTCCAAAAGTTAGGGCACTTGCTCGAAACTTAAGGAAAGCAAATCACACGCTGAACAAGTGTAAACTGTTGACCATCAAGCAGCACTGGACGCAAAAAATAAGATCTCTTTCAACAGCGAAACAGCGCCTTGAACGGCGAGTAAAGTGGATTCAGGAAAATTCCACGTTTTCTACTCATCCTTCCCGTCTGTTCAATAAAACGTCACGTGCCGTTAAAAATCCGCCTAGTCGAGAAGAGATTCAAGTCTTCTGGGAACAAGTATATGGAGATACTTATCAGCTAAATGAAGACGCTTCAGATATATCACTCTTTCGTAACTTTTGCCAAAGGCAAAGGTTACAAGGTCCAGAGGAAGAGTGTCCACTAATTACTGCTGAAGAAGTGAAGAAAGTTATCGCTAGAACTAAGAACTTTTCAGCGCC
>CAKNYM010047120.1:7928-18491 GCA_932195095.1 Andricus curvator | reverse complement strand
GGGCCAGATAAAATCAACAACTTTTGGTGGAAGAAGTTTACTTCTACGCACCAACATCTAGCTCGTATATTTACTACTTTCTTAAACGGAGAACAACCCGTCCCGCAGTGGCTAGTGGAAGGACGCACGGTATTGATTCCGAAGACCGGAGATTTGTCAAGTCCAAAGAACTACAGGCCCATAGCTTGTTTAAACACCAGCTACAAGCTATTCACTGGCATCCTCAAAGAGAGGATATTAACATCTATCGAGCCGGTATGGAGTGCAATAGTTGAACAACGTGGATGCAAGAGAGGTCTGGCAGGTTGCAGGGAGAACCTGTTAATAGACAGGTGTATCACCCAGGACTCGATCAGGTATCGACGCAATCTGTCCATGGCTTGGATTGACTACCGTAAGGCATTCGATAACACGAACCATGAGCTACTTATTAAGCTGATTGAATGCATGGAAGTGCATCCAAAAATAGTGAGATGCATAAAAGAGCTTATGCTCTTGTGGCGGACAAGATTTGTCATAACATCTGACAAAAGACAAGTGACTACAAGCTATATCACATATAAGAGGGGAGTCTTCCAAGGAGACTCTCTAAGTCCGATACTTTTCTGCATCTCCCTCTTGCCTCTATCTATTGTGCTCCGAGTCAAAAGCTCTGGATACCTATGTGGCCCGCCGAACAAAAGAGAACATAAGGTCAACCACCTTTTATACATGGACGACCTTAAACTCTTTGCTTCCTCGAAAGAGGACCTTAACATCCTTGTGGAGGCGGTAAATAGGTACTCTAAAGCGATTGGCATGAGCTTCGGACTGGACAAGTGTGCCTGCGTCCACCTACACCAAGGAAGACTCGAAACTACATCATCGGGTCACGATCAGGATCTTCAACTCATCGGCGGAAATACCATTCAACATCTTGGTATTGGAGAAACATATACATATCTTGGAATACCGCAAGCGGAAACCCATGATGTGCTTGCGTTAAAAACGGCCCTTGGAAAAAGGTATCGCCAAATTCTCAGAAAAATTTGGGCTTCCGAATTATCTGGAAAGAATAAGATCCAGGCGACCAATATGCTGGCCGTTCCTATACTGCTCTACACGTTTGGTGCAGTAAAATGGAACGTCGATGAGTTGAAGCAACTTGACCGAAGCACACGCAAGATGATGACAATCCATCGAAGTCATCATCCTAGATCTTCCGTACCTCGAATATATCTCCCTCGAGATAAAGGGGGTAGAGGCTTGCTGAGCTTAGAGTGTCTTCATCGCAGAACGGTTCTGGCTACAGCCTGCTCAGTTCTAAACAGCACAGATTTTCTTATGCGACTAGTACATCAACATGAAGTCGTCAATGCTGCGGCGTTTCTATATCGTGCCGCAGATAGGGCCGCAGAGGAGCTTGGCCTCCCATTTGATTCCAGCGACACTACACATGGCCTAACATCACTAACACCTTTGGTGCTCAAAAGTCGTGTACAGGAAGCAGAACATACGCTTCTACTAAGAGAACATGCTGACAAGCCCCTTCATGGTAAATTCTACGGCATTATACGTAGAGAAGAGCTCTCGATGGGTCTGTCCAACATGTTTCTCAAGTCTGCTGGATTAAAATCGGAGACTGAGGGATTTCTGTTTGCCTGTCAAGATGGCGTTATAGACACCTTAGTTTACCGCGAGCGCATAATGAATATACCTGTAGGCGATACCAACTGCCGAGCGTGCAAGCAAGAGCCAGAAACACTTGGACATGTTCTCAGTGGATGCTCAAAATATGCACGATACGGGTACATAGAGAGACACAATGCGGCTCTAAAAGTGTTATATTACCATCTGAGGCACTTCTATGGTGTTGATCTATTGCCCGTCTTGCCATACGCCCAGGGGGAACTCGAGTCCATTGTGGAGAATGACCAGTGTAAGATATACTGGAATTTCTCATTCTCGACCACTCAACGTATCAGTGCTACGAAGCCTGATATTGTCCTCCAAGATCTGAAGAACAAGATCATTTACGTGATTGAATTCTCGGCACCAGCCGATGGTAATATCACGGCAAAGGAGGAAGAAAAACGGGCGAAATATCAAGCACTTCTTTTCGAGCTAAGCAGGCTCTACCAAGGCTTCAAAGTCCATCTTGTGGTTCTCATAATCGGCTGTCTTGGAGGTATGAAAGCTTCATTTATTAGCCAACTCAACAAGATTCCGGCTTGCCAGCGTCAGGCTCATTCCATCGCGAACCGGATGCAAAAGGCTGTTCTTCTGGGATCACTTCATCTGGTCCGTCAACACTGTTCCTCATAACATTCTAAAAAGATTGGTAGCTCTAAAAAAGTATCCAGAGGTGAAACTTCATCTCCAACTGTCCCGTCTGCCGCGTAAGATCATCCGCGGCTAGAGACCTGACTCCAAGGAACAGTGTTGCCCGATGTTTTCTCGCGTAAATTTCCCGCTCTTGCTTACCTTCTAGGACAGAAGGAGCACAAGCGGATGACGTACACGTTCCAGTTGCGTCGGGATTGGTTGCTTTTAAAGAACCATGATCGTAGCTTCCGGAGCCTACAACTTCTCACATGAAAATTGATATCTTAACTTCAAATTGGAATTGTTCACAATTTTACATTTTACCTTTCAAGCTTAATGATTTTTTTATTAAAAATGTAAAATAACCGATTTCTGGTTAAAAAAGCTAAGATAATATATTATCGTTCAAAGTATGTAAAATTTTTTTAAATCCCTAAAGTTTTTAAATTAAAAATACCGATGTTAGATTAAAAACACATTTAAAATAACATTATTAACATTTATTTAAAATGGTAAGTCGTCCTTGAAATCTATATTTTTTTTTTCATTTAAAATCACCGTTTTCCCGTGAAAAATGTTAAGGTAACATAACCTAAAATTGTTCGAAAATTGTAAATCTTCTTTGAAATCTATAACGATTTTCAGTAAAAAAACGCCAGTATAGCCCAAACTTTTTCAAAAGTTTTTTTTATCTTCTTTGAAATGTAATGATTTTTTATTAAAAGTATAAATTTCCGGTATGAAACACCAAGATAACCAAAAATTGTACAACAATTTTGAATCTCTTCTGAACTATAATCTTTTTTTTTTTTAATTAAAAATATCAATTATCGACGAACAGCACTAACATAATATAAAAAAAATTATTCAAAATTGTGAATCATCTTTGAACTTCTGTTTGTTTTATTTATTTATATTATTTGATTTTCGGTTAAAAACATTAACATAAATATGAAATGTTCAAAAATTGAGAATCTTCTCAGAAATATTTATTAATTTTCAGTGAAAAAAGCCAGCATAACCTTAAAGTTTTCTAAAATTGTGAATAATTTTCAGAATATAATTTGTTTATTATAAATGCAAATTTCTGACGAAAAGCACTAACATAATCCAAAATTGTCGAAAAATTTGAATCGTGCTCAAATAATAATAATTTTTTTTTCAAGAATACTATATTTCTATTTAAAACGACAAGATATGTAACCTAAAATTGTTCAGAAATTGCAAATCTTTTTTTAAATCAAATGATTTTTCAATACAAATTTCAATTTTAGAAATTATAAGGTGTAGGAAGGAAATAATTTAGACATTGTTATTACCAAATTAACACAAGAGAAAATTGTTCAGAATTGTAAATTTTCGTTGGAATCTAATAATTTTTTGTGTTTGAAAAACCTTTCACGTGTAAAAAATGCAAATGTAACCTGAAACTGTTGAAAAATTGTGAATCTTCAAAGTCTAATCACTTTTGGTTAAAAGTAACAATTTACGGTGAAAGATGCTAACATAACGGAAAAATGAATGTTCTTCAAAAATTTGGTATCTTTGAATTAAAATTTTTTATTAAAAATACCAATTTCCGGTGAAGAATACATATATAGCCTGAAATTGTTCAAAATTGTGAAATGTATTGAACCAATTTTCGCCATAAAACGCTAAATATCATAACCTAAAATTGTTGAAAATGGGGAAGCTTGTTGATGATTTTTGTTTAATGATTTTTTTCAGTGCCAAATTCTGGTGAAAAACGCTAAAACCACCTAAAATTTATAGATTTAATTTTCAAAATCAAAATTGATATACATTAACTATGAGTAATGCAAAGCTATTTATGTTTCAAACAACAAGCCTCACTATTATTTATTTTACTATTCAATAATTAATTTTAATTATTGTTTTTTTTTTCAATAATATCTACTTTTAATTGAATACTTGGAATATTTGGTAAATAATAATAACATTTATACAGTAACATCATTATTTTTAATTGTTTTTATCATTTTATTAATTATTATTAATGAATAATATACATTAATAATTTATTTAGTAATTAATCAGAAGGTATTTTTATTTAAATAATGATATTTAAATTATTATTTCTTTTAAATTCTAAAATTTACGTTTTTTCATCACACTATTTTGTGCGAAAAAACACAAAGATCGTATACAATTATCTGGAAAAACTTTGTATTTTTTTAAATATTTGGCAACAAATATAATCGAGGGCATTGAGTGCCAATTTTAAATTATTGTAATCTTAAAGCTTAAAATTTAATTAAATCCCATGAAAACCATTTGGAATCTCTTGATATCCCTTGATACCTTTAGAAATTTTTTAAAATTCAATAAAATCTATCAAAATTCATTGAAATTTTTAAAAATCCCTAAAAATTTAAAGACAATTGGAGGTCCTATAAATCTTACTCTTGTGAAATCCTTGAAATCTTTGAAAATTTTACCAAATTCTATGACAAACTTCAACAATTTTTATATCTCTTGCAATTCGATGCAATCTTTTAAAGTAACTTAAAATCTTTAGAATCCTTTGAAATTATCTTAATTCTTTAATATCCTTTGAAATTGTTTTAATTTGTGAAAATGCTTTGAAATAAAATTTAATTTATTCCGTAAATTATAAATCATTTGAAATTCCTTCAAATAAAGATTTAATTAAATTTATTAATTAAAGTTTTCTAAAACAAACGCTAAAATCCCTATAAATACTCGAAATCCTTTAAAATCCTTGTAGATTAAATAAAATCCTTGTAGATTAAATAAAATCCTTGTTGATTAAATAAAATCCTTTAAATCTTATAAAATTCTTTGAAATACATTAAAATCCTTTGAAATCTGTGGAATCGCTAAGAATCCCTTGAAATTCAATGAAATTTAATTTATTTTCTATATTTCTCTAGAAATCTTTTGAAACCCTAAAAAATTCTTTAAAATGCTGTGAAATTTGGTTTTTCTCTTCAAATCCTTTAAATTCCTTAGAAATCTCTTAAAATCTTTGGAACAGTAAAAATCCATTAAAAAAGAATAAATCATTTACAAGCCCTTAAATATACTTTAAATTAAATTTATTCATTAAAAATCTCTAAAAAAAAACCTTAAAACCTTACAAATCTTATAAATCCTTCAATCCTGTGAAATTAATTGCAAAGCCTTCAAATCCCTTGAAATCTTTTGACTCGCCAAAAATACCTTACAATTTAATTTACTATAATTTGTTTTCCAAAGTTCACTAGAAATATTTTGAAATATTTGGAAATCCTATAAAATTCTTTGAAATGACTTTAAATCCTTGGAAATTTCTTAAAATCCCCAAAAATGTTCCGAAATACCTTGAAATACGATAAAATATTTTGTAACCTCTTGGAACCCGATGAAATCTTTTGAAATTATTTGAATATTTGGAAAACCCTTGAAATCCTTTTAAAAGCCTTGAAATCACTAGTATTCCCTTGAAATTTAATTTACTTTTATTTATTTTCCAAAGTTCGCTAGAAATATTTAAAAATCTTTCAAAATGCTACAAAATTCTTTGAAATCCTTAAAATCCCTTAAAATCTCGAAAAAACTCTCTTGAAGTTCTTTGAAATCCGTGGAAATATTCTTAAACCTCTTGAAAACCGATCAAATATTTTAAAATTAGTTGAAATTTTTGGAAATCCCTGAAAATCCTTTCAAAAGGCATAAAATCTGTGAAAATCCATCAAAATTTGTCAAAGTTGACGAAATCGCTTAAATTTGATGAAAATTCTCTGGAATTCAAATTAAATTAAAGTTCATCAAAATTATCGAAAAACCCGTTTAAGTTTCTCTAAACCTTTAAAACCCTTAAATCTTTTGAAATTCTTCGAAATACCTAAAAATCCTTTTATAAGTCTTAAAATCGCTAGGAATCCCTTGCAATTTAATTTACTTTAATTTATTTTCCGAAGTTAACTAGAAATATTTTGAATTCTCTGAAAATCCTACAAAATTCTTTGAAATCCCTTGAAATTTCTAAAATCTCTTGAAATCCTTGGGAATTTCTTAAAATCTGCGCAAATGTTTGGAAATTTTTCAAGTCTGAAAAAAACTACCCCTAAATAATTCAACATTCCTTGAAATCCGGAGATATACTTCTAAACCTCTTGAAAACCGATCAAATCTGTTTGAATTAATTAAAATATTTGGAAACCCCTGAAAATCGTTTTAAAAGTCTTAAAATCCGTGAAAGTCCCTTGAAATTTATTTAAATTTAGTCGTCCAATTTTTATGAAATCTGACAAAATCACTTAAAATCCGTAGAAATTCCTTAAAATTTGTTGAAGTCCTACGTTAAATAAATAAATAAATCATTCGTTTGTACTTTCTCTATTTTTTGCTTTAACTCTTTCAATATCTTAACATTCTTTATTTTTATACTGATTCTCTTATGATTATTTTCTATAATGATTTTTCCGGAATTGCGAAAAAAAATTACGAGAAAATTCATTATAGGAGAACCATTATAGACCGTTACTGAATTTGCTATCATATTTTTTGCTAAAGGGGGATTATAATCTTTTATTATGTTAAAATGGGGCAATTTTACTCGTTTTTTATTTTGACTGTATCTGAGAACAGGGCTTTAAAGCCCTAGCTAAAATAGAAATAACAAAATTGCAATATTAAAAACAAAATAAAAATTCAAATGAGGCAGACTGACGTGCTCCTATATATTTTGAACCATTTCCTCAAATTTGAGAACAATATATTCATCTTTAGCATTTTCGTAGCCCCTCATAGTTTCGGATGAGTTTCGATCCATCCGTCCGCCGCACTTCTTCCACGAGTCTCGAGACAAGATTCGAGACGAGATTTGAGACGAGACAAGATTTTAGTCGAGACGAGATTCGAGACGAGGCGGAATTCAAGACGAGGCCAAATTCGAGGCGAGCCAAGATTCGAGACGAGGCCAGATTTAAGGCAGTATTCGAGACAAGATTCGAGACAAGATTCAAACGATTTAATAGGTCTACTTTGACCGATTTTGTTGTATTGTAAGGCCGCCCAATATAATTACATGTAATAATTGGTCACGTGATGATTTTCTTGTTATTAATTTGCATTCCTTTTAATGTGTTTAGGTGTTATTTTATTCATTTTCATTCTCCATGACAGGGGTGATAGGTGAATGACCTACAATAATTTTTCGCGTGCTTTCTGATCAGCCTGTTCATTTTCAGTACATACATGAGAACACAAGCTGCTTTCAACTGTGTTCATGATAAGCATCGAATATCGATGTGCAATCTATGTCCGTCTGTAATAATGGAAAATGGAACGAAACGAGTAATATGCTCGATAACGAAAACCATCCACGTGTCACGCAATAACGAACTTTCGTTCACATAGAGCTCCTGGCACTGAAAATACCTTTGTTACCATCGATATTCATACTTCAGCTTCATAATTCCTTTTTTTAGATTGCATCATTTTTTATTACTACCCAAAATATTCATATCAGTTTCCGATTCTACAAAATGTAAAAATAATCTGAAAACGACTTATTTTAGAAATTTCAGGCCTGGGTCTCATTTGAGAAATTCAAAATAGTATCAATAGTAGTCTTAGGTCTGCAAATTATTTCGGTGCCTTCATTATGATGTCTTGTAACTCTTGGTCAACATTTTTTTTTTCTCGTCATGGAATGGTTACAAAGGGCGAACCTTAAACTTTAAAATACAACATGATAGGTGGCGGTCCTGCGAGCTTAACCTAAAAAGTCATTAGTGAATACAATGGCGTCCGACAAGGAGCATTTGAGACACTGCATGCTTTTTGCATTCCAATTTAAAAAACATTAATGATTTTTTAGGTTAGGTCCGCAAGGCCGCCACCTATTATATTGTGTTTTAAAGCTCGAACATATCCAACTATCAAAAAGTGCATGCGCAATTTTTGATTAATTCTCGAACCATCTCGAAATTACTCGAAACAATTTAAAACTATTGTTGTCGGGAATCCCGTGTTCGTGATTGGATGAAGTTTTCATTTTTTTCCGCTTGAAAAAAGTCTGCAAAATTCAGGTATTTGAGGAATGTAAGGTTATCTAAATAATATATATTCACTAATAATAAATGTAAGAAAGGTGTCCAGCATTTTGATATACAAAATGTAATTAGTAGATTTTTGTAGATTTCAAAAGTGAAAAAGCTTTTTAAGAATTTTAACAGGTTTCAAGATAATAAAAAAATCTCTTAAAATTCCTGGGAAAATGTAAACTGATTTTTTATTTTGAAAATAAATCTTTTCAATAAACTTGACAAAGACTTCAGAAGATTTTAAATTATTTTTTGAAATTTCGAACAAGGATGGGAAAGATTTTCAAGCAAAATTTTTCAAATAGCAAGATTACAAAAATGTATTAAAAAAATGCGAGTATGTTTAAGAAGACACTTCGAAATTTTAAAAAGATTCACAATTAATTTGAATGTTGAAAATATTTCAAAAGTTTAAAAAAATGTACATTTTGGAATATTTGGAAAAAAATTTTGAAGCTTTTTAAGGATTTTGAAAGGATTCACGATGATAACAAAATTTTCTTAGAATTCATGGGAAAATTTGAACTGATTTTTTATTTTGAAAAATTAATCTTAAGAGAATATTTAAAATTATTTCAAAAGATGACAAGAGATTTTAAAAGATAAAAAAAGATTAATTAAATCGTAACGACAGATTCTCGAAGACTGTAAGACAATTTTGATAATTTTTAGAAAATTTTTGGAAAAATGCGAATAATTTTAAAAGATATTTAGAAGGTTTAAAAGTTTGGGAAATATTTTTAAAAAATAATTTGAAATTTGAAAATATTTCAAAACATTTCAAACAAAATGTACATTTTTAAAGATTTAAAAAAAAATGTTTAACTTTTTAAGAATTTTAAAAGGCTTCAAGAAAATAAAAAAAACTTTCTTAAAATTCCTGAGAAAATTTAAACTGATTTTTTAATTTGAAAAATAATTTTAAGAGAAAATGGACCTAGATTTCAGAACATTTTAAATTATTTTATAAAATTTCGAAAAACAATGGGAAAGATTTTCAAACAAAATATTTCCATTAGCAAGATTTCAAAATTTTATAAAAACTTTGAAAAAAAAAATTCAAAAGGTTTCACGATAATAAAAAATATTTCTCATAATTCATGGAATAATTTAAACTTATTTTTTATCATAGAAAATTAATTTTAAGATAATATTTAAAAAAAATTTTTTTTAACATTTTTAAAGATTTCCAAAATTGTCAAAACAGAATCTGGGGGTTTTGAGGGCAAGTTTTTTAATTTTTCAGAATTTCAAGAACAATTTTGGAAGAATTTTAAAGTATATTTGGAAGGTTTAAAAGTTTTGAAAATGGTTAAAAAATGATTTTAAGTTTGAAAAGGTTTCCAAAAATTTTTAACAAAATGTAAATTTTTGAAGATTTCAAAAAAAAAATTCTTGAGATTCCCGGGAAAACTTTTAATTACTTTTTATTTGAATAAATTAATTTTTAAAGAAAATTTGGAAAAGTTTCGAAATATTTAAAATATTTCTACAACTTTCAAAAATATCTGGAAGATTTAAGGGCAATTTTTTTTAATTTTGAAAGATTTTTCAAAATTTTAGGAATATTTCGATTCAGTTTAAGAGTCCTAAATATCTTTCAGACTGACTCGAATTTTTCCTACAATTTTTAAAAATCTTGAAAAATTAAAAATGATACTTTTTTGACATATCTGGAAGTTTCAACAAAATTTTGAATTTTCTAAAGAATCTCAGGAAAATAACAAATGAACAACTAAACTTCAAAAAGAAATGTTTGGTCGAGATTTTTATTTTGTATTTTTAATTATTTATCCCCCAAAAATAATAATTTGGGTGAATTTTTTTTCTTTCACGACTGAACAATCTTTTTTATGATAAAGTTTGAACTATTTGGTTGCAAATTCAGGTCCATCAAGCTAGCACCTCCACAATCGAAATTCCCAAATTTTTTTGTATCAGAATTTTGGGCTTTTTTGGGCTTTTTTTGGGCTGTATTGCCAATTTTTGGGCTCCACTACTTTTTTTGAAAATTCAAATTTGGTGTGGAGGTGCTGGCTTGAATCAAGCCAGCACCTCCACTACATAAAAATTTGAAAAAATTAAAAATTAAAGACGACAGAATTTTGGGCTTTTTTTGGGCTCTTGAACGGACCAACAACCAATTTCCAAAAACTACCCCTGCCGGAAATAAAACTACCCCCTA
>CAKNYM010047119.1:64696-75638 GCA_932195095.1 Andricus curvator | reverse complement strand
AGGCCGTGACACCCCCCAACTTAGATTTGAGTATTTTGAATGAAATGAACAATAGTCAAACTTTCAATTGACTTGTAAATTGAATAGATTTTCGTATAGATAGAAAAAATTTGAGTCAGTTGAATTTTATTTTTAGGGCAGGTGTCTACGTCCTCGACTTTAAACTTATTGTGAGAGATATATTTTCGTGGGAATAAGAGGAGTTTTCGGATTAAATAGAATAGATGTAATAAAAACTGCAAGTCCTTCGGCCTCTTCTTCCTGCTCTATTATAATGCTAGGTCGTAAGATCGGATAAAACGTTTGCGAGCAGTATATTTCCATGGTTCAGACGGTATATAAAATTTATTTCTATCGTTGCTTGATTGTGACAAAATATACACGGAAAAAAGTGGGTCGTTAAAAAGCTCTGTGAACCAGCAGCTCTAACTATTTTAAATTGAACCGCAGCTTTCCGTCGATGAATTTTGTTAAAATTGCTATTTCGCATTCAGGTTATTTGAACTGACTTCTTAAAAGAGTAGGATGAACAATTTCAAATAGTAGGATGCACTGCACCACTTGGTAACCGTCCACACTCAGGAGAATAAGAGTTACTATTTCGTGTAGTATGCCTTACTTCTGTGAAGAGTAACTTCGCCGATTTCGGATTGTAACGCATATATGTATATGTATATATGCACTGCACGCATTCTATACACGATTTATAAATAGATTAGTTCAAAACTTTCGACAACAAAAATGATGTAAAATGTCGATCGATTTGAATAGGAAAAAATTATTTTATATATGATTACTGCACTTAATTTACGATTATTCTTACACAATTGCACGCACAGAGATTACACATATGATTGCACGCTCAAACGCTTTGAAAAATCGCCCCCGCTGGGGAATCGAGCCCTACCTAACTACCTAAAACCTATCCTAAAACCTAAATCTAGCGCACGCATTAGACAAGTGAGCTACGGAACCGCTTAGATTTTTCTGACAAACTCTCGGTCAAGCGGTTTCTCTGAGAATAACGTGGCCAGCTAAGAAATTATAATAAATGTTTACTTAAAATTTGTTTAATTAATCTCTTACTGATGCTTTCTAATATTTTGTAACGAGCTTGGGAAGAATATTTTGCTTAGAAGTATTAACTCACACAGTAAATATATTATTAGTAATTTATATGTATATTATTATAAAATTAATTGAAGTACAATTTTTAAAAAGTACATATTTTGTTATCATCTCACTTTATTTAAAACGCAACATTCATTTACATAACTGATATATAAATAAAAAATAGTTTGAACATCGTAATAATATATCAAATGCAAAATCAAAATCACTATTTTAAGATGAGACAAACGTTCAATAGTGATTTAAATTTAAATTTTTTGCACAAATAAAATTTTTCTCATGAGATATGGGGATGCTGAATTAGAATAAAAACTGTTTAAAATAAACAAAGAATATTCGGTTCCGAGAAATTAATATCAGGGTACACAGTCTTCCCCTATTTTTCTTAGTTTCCCCTTTTTCTTGAAATTCCCCTTGTCCCCCTATCCTCAAAAACCTTCCCCCTTTTCCCCTTTTCTCTTTAAATATACGATATTTGAAATTGTACCCATTATTGAATAATGATTAAAGAAATTATAGCACTTAAATAAATTATTTATGAATAAATAAGGTACACGTTCCAAGTGCAGACCATTAAAAATAAATACTCTTAAACAAATTTGAAGATGAAACATTTTAAAGCAAGTTGACAATGTGAAAACTGCAGACAGAAGTTATTATCCAATATAAAATTGGAACAGTTACAAAATATATCTTATTTTTTAAATAAGTATTAGAAGATTAATACATTTTAGTTGAAATGTACAAAATTAAATACCTAATTAAAAAATGGAATATTCCAAACTCATCAACTGCTATTTTAAATGTTCTAACTTGAGCAATTTTTAATTTTTTTAAACCTTTACTTGAAAATTTAACTATTGTTGAAACTTTTTTTTGTTGAAAGTTAATTTTTTTTAAACTCGCAATTGAACTATTCCATTTGTGTTTGAAAATTGATCTTTTTTAGTCGGAAATTCAACTATTTGGTTGCAAGTTCAAATTTCGTTCAAAAGTTATATTTTTTGGCAGAAAGTTGGTTAAAAATGTAACTATTTGGTTGAAAATATATTCATTTGGTTGAAAATCTGTCTTTTTGGTTGAAAATCAAACTACTTTGTTAAAAATTCACTTTTTCAAACTGAAAATTGCAATTTTTGATTGAAAATTATTTTTTGTATTGAAAGCTTATATTTTTGAGTTAAAAATTCGAGTGTAATTTGGTTAAAAAATTATGTAATCTGTTAAAAATTCGTCCTTTTTTTGTAGAAAAATAATCTTCTTGCTTTAAAATTTGACATTTTGAATACAATTTTTTTTCTTCATTGGCTAAAAAATCTTTTTTGGTTGAAAACTCAACTCTTGTTGAAAATTCGTGTTTTCGGATTGAAGATTCAACTGTTTTGTAGAAAATTTGAATTTTCTCTGGAAAATTCAATAGTTTGGTGGGAAAATCAACTAATTGGTCGAATTTTGAACAACTTTGTTAAAAATTCATTTCTTAGTTAAAAATTCATCATTTTAGTTAAAGTTTTTTCTTGTTTGTTAAAAAGTAGGTTTTTTAACTAACAATTGTAATGTTTGGTTGAAAATTAACTTTTAAATTATTAATTCATATTTTCGTGTTGAAAAAACAACTGCATTGTAGAAAATTCTTCATTAAGGCTTCAAAATTCTACAATTTGGGAGAAAATTCAGTTTTTTCAATTGAAAATTAATTTTTTGAAACGAAAATATAACTATTCGATTTTTGGTTAAAAAATGATGTTCTTAATTCAACAATTCAACTATTTTGTTCAAAAATTATCTTACTCGTTGAAAATTTAAAATTGCGAAAGTTAAAAATAAATTTCTTGCTCAGTTACAATTTTTTTGAAAATGTGCAAAAACATGTTTTTTTTTTGATTGAGTCATATGCACATATTTTAAAAAAAGTTGAATATGTCGAAACTGAAATTTATTCAGCTTGGACCAAAGAAACATTTTATTTTTTTATTTTTCGGAAAAAAATGTTTGTCGTGAATTAGAATTTTTGGGATTTCATTTTTTTTTGCAATTTGCGAACGTTATAAACACAACGAAAAAAATGTTTCCCATGGATAAAAAATAATAACATGTTTCTTTGTATATCCAATTTTTAAGAATAACTCTTTAATTACAGAAATCATTGAAAAATCATTAAAAATTATTTTCAAATGTAACATTTCTTACGAAAAGGTTGTTTGTTCTTTTCGACATATGAAAATAAATGTTTAATCTTTCCCCTATTTCCCCCTTTTTCGTACGAAAACCACCCTATTTCCCCTTGTTTGAGCTCCTTTTAGAGTGTGATCCCTGTTATATTAAAGATCGCGATATCATAGTAGTATGGTAGATTTTATTGTTGTTGAAAATCTGAAAAAAATGAGAAAATATTGTTTTTTTCATGAAATGGTAGTAATTTCTACAAATATCAATGTGAAAAGGTTGAAAAAATTATTACTACGTTAAAATTGGAAATTAATTTGAACTAAAATTTTATTACAAATTATTTTTTAATTATTGTTTCAAAAAATGATATGTCGAAAACAATGTATTATTCTTCTAAAAATTTTTTTTTCCAAATAATATAATATTTGAACCTAGGTGGCTTAATCAAGTACGATCCTAATCATTTTTAGTGTTATAAGAAATTAAAAATATCATAAGCAGAAAATTCCATAGGGATTGTTAAAAATTAATAATTTTGGTTTATGCTTAAACTATTCATTTGAAAATGTAACTATTTGGTTGAAAATCCTTTTCTTTCAAATAATTTTTTTAACTGAAAATTTATTTATTTCACGTTTGGTTCAAAATGTATCCCTCACAAGTTTATGATTCAACTTTTTGGTCGACAATTAATTTTTTTTGGAAATTCTTCTCTTTGTTATATGTAACATTATTCGTGTTTGTTAAAAAATCATCAGTTTGTTTGAGGATGCAACTATTTTGTCAAGAATTTGTAATTTTCCATCGGAGTTAACTGGTTGATAATTTGCTTTTTCCGTTCAAAAGGTTTCTTCAACTGAAAATATAATTATTCCATGTTTGGTTGAGAATATATCTTTTTTAGGTAAAAATACAATCATTTGGTCGTAAATTGACTTTTTCGTTGAGAATTAACATTTTTCGTTCAAAATTCAACTACTTCTTTCAAAATATCTATTTTTTTCGAAATTCTTTTGTTTTTGTGGAAAAATACATTTTTTATCTAAAAAGTTTCACTCCACTTTTGGTTGAAAATGTATCGCTTATAAGTTAAAAATTCAACTATTTCGTCGTAAATGAACTTTTTTCTTAAAATTCCACATTTTTAATTGAACATTAAACTATTCATTTCATGACGTAACTATTTGGTTGACAATTAATTTTTCTTTTAATTATTTTTTCATTTGCAATATTAATTATTCCACTTTTGGTTGGAAATTTATCTCTTTATTAGTTAAAAATTCTGCTATCTGGTCGTTAATTAACTTTTATGTTGAGAAATCATATTTTTTGCTGAAAATTAAACTTTTTTCGCAAATGTAAGTATTTTTTTGGAAATTCTTTTTCTTAACTTAATTTTTTTATCTGAAAATATATTTATTGCACTTTTGGTTGTAAATGTAGCCCTCATATTATGTAGCCCTAATTGTGATTCAACTCTTTGGTAGAAAATTCATGTAGTTTCTTGAAAATTTGTTCTCTTGGTTTTAACATTAACCTTGTTTGTTCGGAATTAATCATTTTGTTTGAGGATTCTACTATTTTGTCAAAAAACCGTCATTTTATATTGGATGCAACTGGTTGATAATTCTTCTTTTTTTTTGAAAATTAATTTTTGTGAATTAAAATTTCAACTATTTGTAGTAAATTGATTTTTTTTTCAATTTCAATCTTCAAAATTCATTTCCTATGGAAGAAAAGTAATTTTACATGGTTGAAAATTCATCTTTTTTGGCTAAAAATAATCTTATTGGTTCAAAGTTCGTCCTTTTGGCATGAAAATTCAACTCTTTGGCTTAAAATGCAACTCCTCAATTTTTTTGACGATAATGTTGGCACTTAATGTATCGATGAGGATTAACATTTCATTTTTTTGTCTGAACTTGCTCCTTTTGGTGAAAAATATGAGCATAATTTTCCTTTTAGAATTCGCATTAAAAATATTAATACATTAGCAATTATTTAAAAAAAATAAGAGTCGTATCGGGAAATAAAAAACACCTCTAGATTCGTGTCCGAAATATCTAGATGCCGTTATTTTCGTTCTTTGTTTAAACAATTTTCAGACAATCACATTATTTTTCATAGTTCTGCAATTGTTATAAACGAAGTAATTGTCGGAAATGAAAATGGACAATACCATTGCAATCTTTTCGAAAATATCTCGATGCGACTTTTTTTTTCTAAGCATTGTTGAACAATGAGGTCATGTGTTGCTTAGCGTATATTTGCTGTGTGCCTGTAGATATGTATTTGAAACATGCAGGCTTTTTCATTTCGGATTAAACCATTTTTAATTCGGAATAAACATAAAAGGTCGTTCAAGTATTACTGCATTTTGAAATTCTTCAAAGTGAAAATGTACGCTCATAAATAAAGACCTGAAATGAAATTTTTTTCAAAGTATATGCTTTCAAAATATATTTTATTATAATTATTTTTTCTTAAAATTTTTCACCAAATTCTATTTGACAAATTCATACTTTTGAAGCTGATAAATTTTTTGCACGGTAGAGGTTTTTGTTGGGGCTTTGTTTTTTGAAATATTTCTCTCCATAATCAATTTGAGAATGTATTAAAAATAGAACAAATTATGAATCGAGGCCTTTAAAATCAGAATAACTGGACAATCGTCCAACATCTGGAATGACAATGAAGTTGAATAAACAAAAAAAATACGTTTATAAGAACCTAGTAATATAAGAAGACTCTGAATTTTTATAATGATTTTGTTATTTAAATTGATTTTATGGGTCTTCAAAGTTGAAAAGCTTCGAATATTAGAGTAATAAATTAGATCGAAAATTTCCTAACTGGGACCCAAACTGAAAAGAGATTAATTTTATTGTTCGAGAACTCCGAAATTATATTAGTGTAGTAGCACTATTTATAATGTCCAGTTTCAATGGCTCAGGTACACCCACACCCCACCGGTTGCTCTTCTGAGCTCTCTTTCGCCGAACCTTACCTGCAGGGGGTCCTTTGTACTAATGAGGAGTGAAATACCTAACATCATTTTTTTAAATTTTACAATTAATAATTTAATAATATTATATTAGGAAGCTATGTTTTTCGGCGATTCCAACGATATGTCACTTATGGTAAATAGTCAAAAATTAGAATCTTTCCAATCCACCCCGTGTTGGAGCAACCTTCATCGAAATCAAATTTAGGACGTCTGAAAAATATTTTAATTATCACTTTACTTCAACTTATTTGTCACATAAATATATGAAATCATTTTATTTTTATTTCGAAATGTAATTTCAAAAACTCAAAAGTAAGAAAAATGTGAGATTTTACACAAGTTTCAAGTCCATATATGTGGCAAACTTCAATGTCGTGAAAAGTAGACTGGTGGAAATAGCTAATCAATTAACAAAAATTCCGAAGGTCTTCAGAAAAATTGTATGTTTTTGTTCATATATTGAACATAAAATAAAATTTTGCATAACGTCATCGTGTCGGCAATTTGTTTAAAACAATTAAATTGCTAAATTTTCCCCTCATTGTTCCACGAAAATTCAAAACATTTTGCAAACTTGAGTGAGTAAATATATACTCAAGTCTCTATCCAGTATCAAATTTGCAAAACGTTCATGATGCGGCCACGTTATTAATTATAAACAAATTAATATTTTGTTAATCTCTCCTGAGCGAAAATACCAAATATTTTTCAAAATGTTGTTTCTGCTTTTATTCGTTGAGAAAAGACTATTGTATGATTTGCAAAACTAAATACATTTCGCAAATTATCGTTTTTCAAGTTGTTACATTTTTTGCCATTCGACTCCTAAAATTTCAGCGGAAATTCCGAAGGTTGCGTTTTGAGGTACCAATTGTTAGAGAGGTTGGGATCTGAAAATTATGAAATTTGCAAAACGTTGCTCGGCCGGCAATAGTGATTCATTCGAGCGACACGATCCGAGAAACGACAAAAAATATTTTTGTTCATCGCCTTGTCAATCGAGCTGTCATCTCATATCGTCTCGTTAAAACGAACTTTTCGTCAAATCGATCGATCTGACCGAACAACCGAGAAGCTCGTTTCCAAAATTTTCAATATTACTATATTTAAATGAATATAAATAGAAAATGAGTTGATGGACGTAAAAAAGGCCTTTTCTCAAGGTTAAAGCTAACTTTTACCTTCATACCTGAGCGATATTAAAAAAATATAAAATTTTGTTTCATAAAATACATCAGACTAATGGAGTAGAGAAACTTCATCACATTTTTCTTTAAATTAAGAAAATCTAAAAAGTCTTTGAAGTTTCGTAGTTTTTAGAATTTATTTTTTTCTATGAAAAAAAGTTTATTCCGAACATATTTTTATACAGAGGTCCAACTATCTACAGTGAAAGATATCATGGAAGTTGAGGAAATCATTGATCTCATGGCATTGTGAAGTGAAGTCACCAAATCGGTTTAAGACAAAATATGTTCTTTTTTATGTTGTTTTTAAGGGATTTTAGTTGACTCATATTTTGCTATTTGAACAAAAAAATGTTTTGACTAAGTTATGAGTATTACAAATTTTTAAGGTGGTAATGTATTTTACAGAAAAAAATCGTTGCCGTTTTTCTGAAACTCTTCAACCTTCATTTTCTCAACGAGGCCACCTTTTTATTTTTTCTTGATTTTCTTTCTAAGTTGGTATTAATAGGGTACATTTATCGAAAAAATCATTTATCTTGTGCCTACATCTTAAAGAAGAGAAAATTGAGTTTATTTCAATGGAAAATAAAAATTCGTATTTTTTCAATAACGAAACGATATTTGAAAAAGTGAAGTTCTTCCACTTGAAAATTGTAAAAAAAAGTTTGCAAACACTTTTCTTCTCTGGCCTCTTTTTTTTTTGGAAATTTTCGCTAAAAATGCAATAAATTCGGTTACAACTGTCTTTTTCTTGTAACAATGCAATTTTCTAATACTTCGTAAACAAAATTTTTTCAACTTATAGATTTACACATTACATTTTTTTAGAAAATATTACAAAATATAATGTTTTAATTGTTCCAATTGAATTTAATTTAAAAAAAACAATTGTAGCCCATTGAATTAAAATAATTAAAATAATATTATATCAACATGAACAGTGAGAATGTTTTAATTGTTTTAAAGTCATTCAATTGAGAAAAATACAACTACAGCCGATTTGAATAATAATAACTTAAGCGAACATTTTGAAAAAGAGGCAAGCCGAAGAAAAGGTCTAAGAAACTATTTTTCCTAATTTTTCAAGTGGCACAACTAAATATTATGTTTCGAAACGATTTTGTGACTTCAGCATGCACGCTTTACAGCCTTCCCGATTTAGAATGTATTCGGTCTAAATGCTACTTTATTTTGTTGTTAAATTTAGAAAAAGTAACATTTTTCATCTTGAGAGACTGATTTTCCTTTTTGCTTCCTCGTAGAGGAAGCTTTGTAATGGTAACATTTTCCAAAATTTGTAAATTAATTCAATTTAACTCATAGTAAAACTTTCTTTATTCGCATAATTCAAAGCTGATGCAAGAATATAAAAGATTCCTTGGTTCGAGACGAATCAATTGACATATTAAATTAATAAATTTCATTAAAGAGTAGCGAAGTTGATTCGAGACGAATCGATTGACCTATAATATTAATACATTTCATTGAAGAGTAAGGAAACTATGGTAATGCATAATATTTGGAAATACGGTTTTTTTTAAGTAAATCTTTTTTCTTCAACATAATTCAAAGTTGATGCAACAATATGAAAGATTCCTTGGTTTGAGACGAATCGAGTGCCCTTCAATATCAATACATTTGATTGAAGAGTAGGGAAGTTATAGTAATTTATATATTTTTCAAATCATTCTTTATAGTAAAAGTTTTCTCATTCTCGTAATTTAAAGTTGATGTGTGAATAGAAAAGTTGTGTTGATTCAAGACGAATCGATTGACTTATATTCTTATAACATTGATACATTTTACTGAAGAGTAAGGAAGCTATGGTAATGCATAATATTTGAAAGCACGGCTTTTCATAGTAAAACTTTTTTCAATAACATAATTCAAAATTAATGCAAGAACGGAGAAGATTCCTTGATTCGAAGCGAATCGATTGATCTGTAATAATAATACACTTTATTGAAGATTTGTCAAGTTATGCTCATTTATAATATCTGAATCATCAGTTTTAAACAGAAAAACTTTTTTCATCGACATAATTCAAAGTTGACGCAGGAATAGAAAAGACTTTTTGGTAATAAATTCTCAAATAGAGTAATTCTGGCCATTTTTGTAAGGAAATCATAAAGCTGGGAAAGGGATAGGGCGCGACAGAACTTTTCCTTTCCCTTTTCCAGCTCGAAAAATTATTATTTCGAATACAAGATTTGATTTGTCTGATTTGTCTTTGTATGTAAAACATTTTTTGTATGATTTTGTAATTTCGTATTTTTTGTAAATTTCTATCTTTAAATTGAGCAAATGAAGACTTTGGTTTGTATATTATTGAAAAAAATAACTAATGCTTCCTCTATGAGGAAGCAAATATATTTGCTAACGGGAAGCAAAGTGCTCGTGAAATGAGCACCATATAATTATAAATACAAACAAAGTGGAAACACTCGATATCGAAATCACAGCTAGTTTCAAACTAATAATATTAATCTTCGATTTACTGTATGAAAAAAATAATGTAGAAAGTTGCTTACTACTTTTTTTTTTGTCAAAAAAAGATTTATTTCATTGAAAGTAATGTTTTTTAAGATTCTTACAAAAATCATATTTCCATTGAAACAGGCTTCAAAGAGAGTACAAATTAATTTTTCGGCTTCTCATTTCTTTGAAAAATATAAATTTGTTTGAAATTTATTGAAATTGAAAAATTATCCAAAATGCATTTTAAAATTATTGAATTTCTTGCTAAAAGTGTGTTGAACTCCGTTTAGTTTAACGAAAGTATATAAAAGTTCACGATGGGGATGGGATCTTGCAAGAAAACGAAAACCTTGAATTCAAGTTTACTACATATATTTAAGTTGAAGTGTACATTGCGACTGTTCGGTTGTGACTGATTTACAAAGCTCCGTTTGGACGTCATGATATCGAAAGTTCGAAATTTACAGTAGTGGGGGAAACAGATGTTCCTGTGTGAGAAAGAGAAAGAACTACATAAGTTTGGAAGTGAGTCATAAACGTAACT
Source organism: Andricus curvator (assembly GCA_932195095.1). NCBI lineage: Eukaryota > Metazoa > Arthropoda > Insecta > Hymenoptera > Cynipidae > Andricus > Andricus curvator. The sequence goes on along the minus strand of CAKNYM010047119.1, from coordinate 65,119 downwards.
TCAAGTTGCCGTTCACTGGCCGCTGGGCCCATTCTTAAGTGAAAATATGGGTACAGAAGTAAATTCTATAGGGACGAAAACTCCTTTATTACAACGGGGCCCGTCGAATTGCTTTACGTGATTTTCCTAGTTTCTTCTAGATTATAAGAGACGCAGACGGCCTTAAGCCTTACAATTTTGAATTATTATCCTTACTGTGATTTACAAGTATTAGTGAGAACGAAGGTTCGCAAATGGCTTCCTTTAGAGTTCCCAAACAATTGGAACTTTCCCTCTTCTGCTTATTAGTGTTGAGAAACCTCTCCACAATATTAGAATACATTCGTTCAGTTCATCTTCAAATAATATTTTCTCAGTTGAATTTACGCTAATACCTTTAGTCTTAAATCAAATAATACCAAAAATTACGTCTGGGACGTAACA
>CAKNYM010047119.1:29460-64686 GCA_932195095.1 Andricus curvator | reverse complement strand
TTAGTCTTAAATCAAATAATACCAAAAATTACGTCTGGGACGTAACAAAGTGATAGAATGTAAAATTTGAATTATATTATGTTTAAATGCTTATTAATAATACTTCTTTAGGCTGCTGGTCTGCACTATCAGAAAAGGCTCTCTTGTATTCCTCAGCATGGAATTTTTTTAAATATCAGGTAGTTCCAGTTGTATTCCCATCCATTATTTTCATTATAATTTCCAACTTTTGTGCAGAGCAAGCCTTACATTTCGCGAACTTCTTTTTATCCGTGTATCCGCATTCAAAAATACTTCCTAGAACTTCCTTTCTCCTTCTTTTTTCGAATGATAATTCTTATTGTTTATATAAGTTTCTTATTTTAGATTTTACTAAGAATACATTATTATTAGTATTTGTATTTTTTTCAGTATTGTTCCTTATTTAAAATTATGTATCCACCCCGTAGATTTTCTCTTCCCTACATAGCTTGTATCTTCTGCCATCCTTCTCCAGATTGTGTTTAATCGTTAAATTAAAAATTTAAGATGAACAGATTTAATTTCTGTACATTTATAAATAAGAATAAATAAATATAACAAGTATGTTCGGAGGTGGATATTCACAATTATTAATTAGGCCAAAGAATTCAGGAATGACAATAATTCGCGTTTATAACATAATACGTCGTTTGAACAAGTACATATTGCTTGAACAATAAAAGACCACTTGCTTTTATTTTCATTGTGAAAAATGACATTGAAAAGAAAGATTTTAATTTTTGGAATAATGACGCAAGATCGAATTAAATGCTGAATGCTAAATTTTTTGCCTAAATAAAATCTAGAAATTTTCTCTAATCAGTTTTTGATGAGGCTCGTAATTTGCGTTTTAATGGCAACAAATTACATTAAAAACCACAAATTTGAATTTATGAAAAAACGACACAAGCTAGGTACAGTGAAATTCTTAACGGCAAACACTTTCACGCAAAACAGAAGTCCCGGGCGAAATCACCAAATTACAGATCTTAAAGGTTCGATCTGTAATTGTAAACGGTTTATGCACAAACGCGGCGGAAGAACAAATACTGAGCGCAAAGCGCGAGACCTAAAAGGAGCGCACCCATGCAGCGTGCAGATTTTTAAAAATAATTTTATTATTAATAATTTATATTGTATTACAGTACGTCACAAAAACATATAAAATTCTTATTTATTTGACTTTTATGGCATTTATTTATGTATTTTTTGGCACTGATTCGGAAATTTGACATTATTTATTTCGTAGTAGCAATATTTTCGGAGATGTTCAAAATTCAATGTTCAGTGTCACATAAAAAACAAAAAACCATGTTGCGTAAACATCAGGTCATTTTCGCTTTTTAAACCTGTTTTTATGAAAAACGCGAGAAGATAGAACATTTTTGCCTTCAGATACGTATTCTAAAGAAAAAATACTGGAATGTCTAATCAATTATTGATAAAAAAAATCTTTTCACTCCAAGAGTGCTCCATGAGTTCTCTCTTTTTTAGATTTCTTTCATGATAATGGATTATGAAAACGTCCAATTGAATAATCCTCATGTACGATTCTATGTTTTCAAAGGACTGCGTGATATCTGAAACTTATATGGAAATTATATCACGTTTATTATTATTTCAAGGCAACTATACGTACTTCAAGTTTTCAACATTCAAATGACCGAAATATTATGTCACTAATAGTTGTCGAGTTTCAAATGCTGAGTTGTGGCTTTAGCTGAAGTTAGCATTACTGCAGGTTTTGAACTAAAATTACCAGGCACAAAATTTAGTTTTTTCGGCATATATGAGCAGTAAATAAGCACTGAATTCCTGCGCCAAGTACAATGTGATTCCACTTATAGTTGCCGAGTGTCACATACAAGAGTCACCTGAATCCAGCATGTCTACACGTTTTTGTTAAAAAAAAAGTGCCCGGATTTTGTGCATAGCACGAATCCAGAGCACTTAATTAGCACTGAATTCCTGCGCAAAAGTGAATTTGATACCACTTAAAGTTTCCGAGTTTCGCGTACCGGAGTTGTGGCTTCAGCTGAAGCTAGCATTACTACATATTTTTCACCAAAATTACCGGGCACAAAATTTTTTTCTGCAGCATAAATTAGCACAAAATAAGCACTCACTTATAACATAGCGCCCAAATCGGTATGACAATGTTGTGATTCCAACTTTCGGGACTTGAAATGTTTGTATTTTTTGGCTAGTTTAACAAAGTACCTAATTTTTTTAATTGCAATTTCAATATTGTTGTCGGTCCCCGTTTGAAAAAATTTGGTGGCGCTGTATTGTTTCTGTCTAGTCCGCCTTGAGTCCACACTGGCGCGCCACAGGCTGACTGTCCAGTGACTAGACTGGGATGTAACGCTCGGATCGACTAGTTTCTAGACAGATCGGCTATTTTGATAAAAAAAAATGAACAATTAAATAATACAATTATTTTTTATACGATAAACGTCCAATATATAGATTTTCCAGTTGATTGAAAATATAAAAAAGTTTTTATAAACAAAAAAAAAGAAGAAATGAGTTTCCGCAAATCTCTTGTACATACGCCGGATGTCGAACTTCTGATGTAACTTCCTATTATATTGTTGTAACTTTGTCCCGACGCCTTAATACCTCGGCCATCTAAAAGTTATATTTTCTTCCATTCTGTCGGATATGCAATTCAATTCATCACATCCCAATATTTATTTCAATAAAACATGTACAATTTTTAAACATTCAAAGTACTTGATGTGTGAATAAATCATTGAGAATAATAGCGTTTGTATGATTTGACTTGCGATTAGACTATGAAATAATGATTGTTTATTATTTCAAATAATTAATACTTTAGGCTTAATTATCCTTTACGCAATAAATAAATAATTACAATAAATTAAATGAGTCATTTATAATAATATTTGATTTTTTGGAATATCGTCAATATTATACATAGCATTATATATATTATAATTATTATAAATTTAATAAAAATTTATTAAAACTCTGCTATACCTATGATTCAATTAAAAGAAAATGTTTTTGAAAATTCTTAAAAAAATCGTTTTTAAAAATACAGTTCTTGTATTAAGATTTCGATCACCTTCAACAATTATTGCTTACTATCTTAAATATGTAAAAGTGTACAATTAATTATTGCTGGAGCATCTGTGCAATTGCGTATTGTAATTTCTTCAATCTTTTATTCTAAAATGATTATTTTCTGAATACACCTCTGTAATTTTTTCTTGAGTCCAAACCGTGATTCTATCTAGAAACTAGCTGATAATAAGTTATTTATCACTCAGTGCGATTTGCAAAATGTTTGTAATTTTTCGCTAGTTTACAAAAGTAACTAAGTTGTTCAATTGCAACTTTAATATTTTTGCCGGCCAAACAACGTTTTTTAAATTTGATAATTTTTAGATCACGACACTCCTAACATTTTCTACCCAAAAACGCAATCTTCGCAATTTTCGCTGAAATTCTAGGAGTCGAATTGCAAAAAATGTAACAATTATATTAAAAACGATCATTTGCGTTATGTATTTAGTTTTGCAAATCATACAATAGTTTCTTTTCAATGGAAAAAAAGAAGAAACAACATTGTGCAAAACCTTCGGTATTTTCGCTCAGGAGTGATTAACAAAATGTTAATTTGTTTATAATTAACAATGTTGCCGCATCAAGAACGTTTTGAAAATTTAATACAGGATAGAGACTGAGCTCATAGTTACTCAAGTTTGCAAAATGTTTTGAATTTTCGTGGAGAAATGGGGGGAAAACTTTTCAAATTAATTTTTTGAAACAAAATGGCGACCCGACCACATTAAACATATAAAAACACAAATGTACCATTTTTTTGAAGAACTTCGGAATTTTTGTAAATTGACTCAATTTTTATGTCTAATTCCACTGGCCTGAAGCCTCAGGAGTAAAAATTGGTAAAACAGCCAATGTTTAAAATTTCGTGTGTTGGTATTTAGTGAAATTATCTTTAGAACATGTGGTTTAAAGATTTTTTTCAAGCATGTGTGGACTTTTTAAATATAGAAATGCAATAGAAAGAAATCGACAAGATCTAGGAGTCGAAATGAGATTTACAGTCATTTTTTAAATTTTGGAATTTGGTATTTGACATGATACATTTTTTTCACCTGTAATTTCAGAATTTTTGTCTATGTTTGGAGTTCTTAAAATTAGTAAAACACGAGAAAAAAATGCGCTAGACTCAGGAGTCGAAATTACAATTACAGTGGTTTTTATAAATTTGGAAATTGTCATTTAATAGAATTATCGTCTTCACTTGTGATTTTATAATTTTCTTGAGCATGTCAGAAATTTCTAAGCATAGAAATACTCCAGAAAAAAATCGACAAGGCCCAGGAATAAAAAAAATAAAATAAAAAATTACTTTTATTCTAATTTCGACTAGTGGGTATTTTGAATTTACATTTAAAAACCTCACACGTGCTCAGAAATATGCTTAATCCACAAGTTATAAAGATTATTTCATTAAATACCAAAATCAAGATTTTAAAAAGTAAATGGGAATTATTTTTCAGAAAAATGATTGATTTGAATCTCCAAAAAATTAAGAAGATTTTTCTGAAATTTAGGCATGCAAAGAAAATTAAACCTCAAGAAAAGTCTAAAACTCTGCAAATAAGAAAATTTTTCAACCTTTTTTTCGCGCACGGGTAACCAAGCTGCACGTGGATCGATTTCAAATTAATTATACTTCTTTAGAACCCTAATACGTTAATTTTACGCATTGTAGCGATATCAAATTCCAAAAGTATTTATTTTGGACCCACTCTACTGGGAAATAGGAGAAGAATTTTATTATTTGCCGAGCTTACCGTAAAAAGTAGTAAATAGAAATGAATAGGTTCGGATTTGTGACGAATCTCACAAATCCCTGTAAGACTGAAGATGGTTTGAAATCGCCATCGTGTCCCACAAAATTGGACACTTTTGAAGAGACAGGTGCACTACCTGAGGTGGCAATGTCGCCTTCATGCCGGAACCCTTCCCCCTCGCCATAAACTGCAACTGAAATATTGCACCTTCCAAAAGGAAAAACGACAGCCCTATTGGGTACCTATTGTTTTGTTCAAATCGAGTTCCAACAGTATATTCTGTTTCAAACTTTGGATTTAAAATCTTTTTAAATTCAATTCGTTTAATTTAAAATTAATCAATTTAATTTAATTTAGTTTAGAAAAAAAATTTAAATTTAAATTTTAATTTAATTTTTAAATTTTAATATCTAGGTTTAACCCCCTAATATTTGTAGATCATCCTTTTAATTTCTATTTGTTTCAGCGTATACTATAAAACTGAATAATGGATGATATATATTTAGTAATAAAGAAAATTACATTTCTCTCAAATTGATGATTTTAGCACTCTTTCAACATAATATATTCAATTTTCAAGCGATATTCAAGTTGAAATATATCAAGAATTATTGAAGTTTCTGTTGGGAAACTATAAAAATTTGCAACAGTAGTCAGTATACGATTGGAATGTAGATTTGTCCATTTTTTAATATCCTAATTTGAAAATATTTAATTTCGAATGTTCTCTTCAAAATGTTTAGTTAATAAGTGTTACAAATTAAAATAGTGCAATTTTGAAAAATCTGTTGTCGGAAAGAAAATCGTAAATGTCTTATAACCGAAAGCCTAAGATGGAAATAAAGAATAGGTGAATTTAAAGTATTATGAATAAATTTGTGTTATATTAGCCGTTGGGACTATTTTTATATCTATATACTGAAGACGTTGGACATGTTATTTTAGGCAATCAGCGAAAAGGTTCAAAAATATTTTAAGAGGGAACGTGCATTTTTTATGAACTAGCTGTAAATGCCTGGATTTTTTATTTCATAACATTGAAGAAATTTGAAAATACGTTATTAAATTTCTTCAAATATCAAGATATTAACAATTTTTCGAAACAATAATTGATAATTCCTAATTAAAAGCATTCGGAAAAATTTTCATCAGATGCTCTCGAAATAGGAAAATTTAGAAAGAAACTTTCCAAAATTGGACAGTTTCATTAGAAAGGAGTTTTTGTTGTATCAGTACTACTTCAAAGCATTCATAATTAAAAAATTTTATTTCTAATTGAAGAACCTCGAAATCGAAAGATTTCAGATTAAAATTTCGAGAACGGGACAATTCAAAACTGTTCAAAACTGAATAATTTCAGATTAACATTTTGAAAATTAGATCATATAAAATTCAACTAAATTCGAGTTGTGTTATTTATCATTCGAAGCGTTCAAATTTTAATAATTTAAAATTTCAAACTTTGGAATTTCAACAATTAAAAATTAAAAGTGATTATAATCCTGCAATTAGAAACTGAAAAACTGAATTGAATTGTTCAAAGTCAAAGCTTCTGAAATTTCAGAATTTTAAATTGTTAGTACAAGCTGAAAAAATTTTCAATTATATAGACTTTCACAATTGAATTATTCTAAAAAAATGTAAGAAATAAAGTAATTTTGAGCACGCAACAATGAAAATAAAAACATTTCTAATAAGGAGCGTTGAAAATTGAGCAAATCTCAAATCATTTAGAACTGATCCAATTTTCAATTACTTATAGTTGCGATATTATAACGTTTTTATACTCTTCACCTTTAAATTTTAAATTGTTTCAAGTGTATTAAAATCTTCTCAAAATTAATATTCTGCAAATTGTCAACTATACTTTTCTAAATTTTAACAATTCAATTTCAATTGCAAAATTAATACTGTTGAAAGAGAAAGATGGAAAATTCAGCGTTCAACATGAGAACCGGGAACTCTAAAATTTTAACCAGTCAGAATTCAAAAAATATATTCAATTACCAAGGTTTCAATTTCATATCAAATAATTTTCATCTGTTTTGATTCTAAGTAACATATAATTTCTAACTTTTTAAATATAAATCGTTTAGCTTTCAACACTTCATTCAGAATCATTATTCATTCTTCGAATCTTCCAATCAAATATATTTGAAATGATTCATTCGTGAAAATCTTCAACTAAAAGTTTAAATATTATTACGTTGGAAATTTTTAAATATAATTCAAAAGAAGATCGCTATGCTTCCAATTTTTTAAATTGCACCATTTAAATTGGAAAAAATCAGAAAATATTTGTATTTAACATTGAAACCAAACAACTCAGCAAATCTTGCAATTTTAAATGATTTGATAGTGTAACTAAATTACCATTTTCAATATGTATGTAATATTGTATCATTATTTTAGTTGGCTGAATTAATTTCCAGACGGCAGGCCGTGCATGCTCAAGGCATAGAATCATTTTTGCAAGAAATATGTTTTTTTTAAAGGATTTTAGACGACACGAATTTCACAAATTTAAAGAAAATTTAATTCTAAAGATGGGAGTATTTGAAATTTCAAAACCTGTGATGCCCTTTATCAAGAATTTATCGAGAGGAAAAAATCGATATGTGCAGTATCTAAAACAACATAGAAATTTTACATGTTCTTTTCTACTCTGATAGATCTTTTCATTCTAGTTTGAAAACTATATTAATATCATATATATTAATGTCAGATAGTTGCGCTTTTTTCCTGAAATTTTTAACTTTTTGGCACCCTTCACTTAGTGATGTGATAATCAATGCAAGTTAATGAAAATAGTTGTTTAAACAATTTACTATTTTTAAAAACTATCTCCTCTCAGATAAGTGTTAGAAAGTTCCGGTTTTTTCTGAAATGGTTGACTTTGCTTTGCCTTGTTAGTTATGAACGAATACTATATAAACATGAGAGAAAAACATATTTTGAACAATCTTTTTTTTCGTGAGTATATTTTGCTGGGGGGGGGGGGGCTGATATCAAAATATGTTCAATTACAAATTTTTCTCCTACGCTCTGCAATGAACTTTTGGTTATAATTGAACACAAAATTGTTACAAGTCATATGCAGACCTAGTCCTCCCACCTACTCTATTTCATTCCTTGTTTGTGTCTCTTGTGTAAGATAGCTTTTTTGTGAATAATTTTTTCAAACATTGCGAAAAGAGCAAAAATAATTCACTTAAAAAAGTAAAATATCATTTCAAAAATTATTTTTGTTGAGGTTCACTTGTTATTTGTTCATCACTGAAAAGTCAAAGCAAAATCAAGATTACAAAAAAAAACTTTCCAACATTACTCTTAGCACTTATCTGAGTGAAGATAGTTATAAACAATTAAAAATTATTTGAAAAATTATGTTCGTTGAACTGGCTTTAATTGAAAATTGAACACAAAATGAAAAATTAAAAACAACTAGAATTGTCTAGCATTGTTTAAAAACCCCAAAAAATCATGATTAGCGCTAAAAACTCGCAAAACCCATTTTTTCACGTATCGGTTTTTTTGGGACCCTATAAAACAGACTTAGGTGGGTGATATTTGATAATGAATATATTTGACTTGTATTCTATGGCTATTTGTGAAGAGAAGTATTGAGTTTCAACTCCATTCAGCTAATATTGACGATTCTAAATAAAATGTACAAAAACGTCTCTTTTCCTGAGGGGAAATACGTACTAAACTTCAAGGGCTTGCGACACATCTGAATATCATTTTTTTTAACCGAAAAAATGTATTTTTTGTGTGTATTGAAACAAATTTTCGGTAACAAATTTTGACTAACCTCAATTGTATATTGTCTCCGACGAGACGCATTTTCTCCGAGGAAGGATCCCCACCTTTCCCCTTCCGGAACTAACATTAAAATATTTGCAACTCCAAATTTTTCTATTACGTTTTACAATAAACTTCTTGTTGTAATGCAAAACAAAACTTTCACAAGTCATTAAATGACCTAGTTCTACCACCTCACTAAGTTTAAAGTGGACAAAAAGTTAAAAATTTGAGAAGAAAACCGCAACTATCTGGCAATAATATAGATGAAGATAGTTATAAACAACAATAATTTGTTCGTACAATTATTTTTGCTCAACTCAAATGATTATTAGGTCACTCCAGGTGAAAAATAGACAAATAGTTGAAAATTTCAGAAAAAAAAGCAACTTTCTACCATGAAGCAAAGATAATATCATTAGCAATAATAATAAATTGTTCGAACAATTATTGTTGTTAAATTTGATTGAATATTACTTTACTTTAATCAGAAATTAGAAAAAAAGTCAAAAATGTTAGAGAAAGCCGCAACTTTCTAGCATTTATCTAAGAGAAGATAGCTAATAACAATAGTAATTTGTTTAAACAATTTTTTTCTGAACCAAAATGAATATTAACTCATTTCAAGTGATAAGTGGACAAAAAGTTACAAGTTTTAGAAAAAACCGCGGTTTCTAGCATTATTGAAAGAGAATATCTTTAACAATAATAACAAATATGTTAAACAATTTTTTTATCAACATAAATTATGTATCAACTCGCTCTCATTGAAAATTGGACAAAAAGTGCAATTTAAAAAAGAAACGCGACTTTCGAACTCTATTCTAAGCGAAAATTGCTAAAAACAATAGTAAATTGTTTGAACAATTTATTTAGGCATCTAATTGTCAGTATAAATTAGTATTTCATGTATCAATAGAAATTTGAATTTAAAAAACCGCAAGCAAATCATAATTAGCGCCAAAAACGAATTTACGAGAGATCTCTGAAGCGACATATTATAATAAATAACTGTTTAAAAAATAATTTCTTCTAAACTAATGATATTTCAAATGAGCTTGGTTCTCTGATTATGAATCAATTGTCAGATCACATAGATACCTGGGAGACATGGACGCCAGGTAAGAATTCTACCTCCCAGACGTGGCAACACCGCTTGAGGTGAGTACGTATAACGTCTAACGCGCTTCCTTATATATAGAGGAGGTCACTTCGTACATCCAGTATCACAAATATATATAAATTTCAAAATGAAAAATTGTTACCCCTCTTTTGAGAAACCTGATCAGAAGGCCCCCCTCAACGTATATATGCATATAAATTTCAAATATTTTCACGGAAAAAAGCGGAGGCGAGAACGTAGGGTCAACTACACGGATGTGACAACGTACAGTCTATACATATATATATATATATATATATATATATATATATATATATATAAATTGTATTCGCAATTCGAGAGAAATTGAAGTCAAGTAATAGTGATAAATAAATATTATTTGAAAGTACGGTAAGTAAATAATACTTTTTGTTTTATTTTAGAAGTAGGAAATTATCATCTTTAAGAATTTTATTTTATTTATATATTTTTTGAATAAATAAAATTCTTGTTAATTTTTAAAGGTGAAAATTATTTAGAAAGCAACAGCTTCGTATCGTCGTAAAAAGTGATCAAGATCGCGATTGATTGGGCGTTGATAACTATTTTGTACTTCTATTTCATACCCAACCCAGCTAACACAGTTACTAGTCCGAATAGTCACATAATTGTAACAAGATTAAAAAAACCAGTCACTGGTGACTTCCATGCTGGTCACCCAGTGACAATATATTTCCCACTCAAAGTAGTAACAAATTACAAGCGAAGCAGGTAACATTATCCCGCCATTGTAATCACATGCTTGTAACAAAGTGATGTTTGGAAACGCAACGTGCAATGACAGCTTAACCTCAAAATATACATCGTTTCGGAATTATAATTATGAATATTTTTGCAAAAATGTTGGAAAGCAACATAATTAAACGATAAATAAGTTCCAGAAAAGGGAGATAATATGTGAACAAAGCTTTCATAAAAAAAAACAGATATTTATCAGCTGAACCCTTACGAAAAAGAAATTACATTATAGAGGTTAGACCCAAAATGTATATGTATAAATGAAGATCGCTGCCGGCTGTTACCGCCATGTTACTAGTCTGGCAGGGAACGGTTGCAAACAAGCCTCCCTATTAAACTACGGCGATTATGCCGTTACCTGCTAGGAGACTGAGATACAAGTAACAATTCCTCTGATAACATGTGATCATTCAGGAACCTTTCAGGATGGTAACAGGTTAGCTGGGAAGTAAGACACGTACATTTTGATCTACATATTCTTCTGTGCAATCCAGACACATACTTGCAGGACATCGATGATATATTAACTGTATTCTACATTCACAACACATTGTTAACATTATTTCTGGTCTAGCTAATGAGTGCCATGTTGTTTTAAATTCATAACCTTGTTGTAAATTCGCTGGATAGTTACTAAAACAATGAATACAAAGTCTAATCGATGTATAGATATTAACAAACATTCCTATTATATTTGGTGATAACATGTAGCATGAGCACTTTAATAAATATTCGTGTCTTTGTGGATGGTTTTGTGGATGAATTTCGTTAATAACATTTTCATCAATATGGCCTGTATGTGCGATTGATGGAATTTCTGGTGTTGGAATAATTTCTGTGTAACAAAAGAATAGATTCCAAAATGGTGTGAGTATACTTGTATAATTCTTTAAATTTAATTTTCACTTAAATTAATATAAAATATTTTTGAATTAAAAGAAATGATCTATCTGAATATATATCTTTTATAAATGATAAATATGACAACTGTATCTAAAATTTACACCAGAAATTTTATTCGAAAAAATAAAAGGATTTTAATTTTAATTCAAATTTCATTGATTTAAATTACGTGAGAAATAGTGTGAGCAAGAAGTAATAGTAGAGTTAGAGGATGAAAGGAAAAAAAAGTAATTTTATTTGGAGATGAAAAAAAGAAGGATGGGTCGTGGAGTGATTTAGGAAGAATATACTTCGTTATTTTGAATTGTTAGTGTTAAGGTTTCGGTAACTTTTACGATGGCTGAAATGGAAATCATTTGTTGCGTACAGGTTCACTGGCTTTAGCTATGGTCAGTTAAATCTCTTGGGGGTTTACCTGATGCATATTGCGTCTGGTTTGGTTAATGTGATTTTTTATTCTATCTATTCTCAGCATTTTCATTTTATATACTTCTTTTCTACTATATATTTTTTTATTGTGGGAGTAGGACTCTACTTGGATTCTCTTACTTCTGAGTTTTGTGGGGAAAAATGCCCTCTTTTTTATTGGTCGATGTGATTTTTGATGGGATTGTGGGAGTAAATGTGACATAATGGTTTTCATTACTTAAAAGGAGTTTTCGTGTTTACAGAAGGTCAGTTTCTCCAAGTTTTTCAACATGGTATTTGACGTAACCTTGATTCGCGATATAGATGGGGGCAGAACAGTCCGTGATCCTAATATGTGGCTTCATCCGTGGGAAAATTAGGGTTCAATTCCGGGTGTGACAATGAGAATTTTTCTGTGTATCGTTGGAGATGTTTACGTGCATTTACCACCGCTTTGGGGATCTTTTGGGAATCCCCAAAAACAATTTTTATTTGCACAACTAAGGAATGAGTACAAAACGCATGGTCCGGATGGGGCTTATTACGTCGGCAGTAAATTTTGTGCCATTGTCGCTGGGCATTTGGAAATGGTGAGTTCGTTTTAATTTGATATATTTCTGAATTTCTAAAGTATGATAATAAATAGTTGTCGTTTGAAAGAAATTTAATTTCTGTTAGAGGCTCAAAATAAAGTCCTGTTGTATTTTCGAATTCTGTTTTGATATATAACGTGTGTGCTGTTTGCATAGCGTGCTTGATGAATAATGTTAATAGGATAGTAATTATTGGATGCCAAGACATGTTGCTTCTCGATGACTGGATCCTAGAAAAGAAATGCGGATACCATTAGTATTAATGACATGCACTAAAATAAAAAAATGTTGTTAGTAGATAGTAGAGATTCTGGAAGGATGTTAGAAATTTAATTGTTTAACAATAATACTTTGCAAGAAATTGGCTATCTTTTTATAAGATGTTCTGTTTCGGAATCTAGTGTAGGGGTATAGATCTTGTCTGATTTTTCTCGGTAAAAATTTTCGACATGTTTTTAGAGTGTGATTTAGAATGTTACATGATATAGACCATGCGAATAATTTTGGTCTAAAATCGGTTTGACATGCAACGTCATGTCTTTTTATAATTTTACTCTTTTTAGAAGGGGCGTGTTCTTCACAAAGGTCATAAGTGTTTATTAATTCTTGTCGCATTCTCAATGCTACTCTATTTCCTGCTACAATTGTAGTTTCGCCGGTTTCGATGACATAATGGTTTCCTACTTTTAAATTTGCATAAAATAGAGTCTTCGTTGGAAAGGTCAAATCTTGATATACAGTAAATTATGGTGCTTCTAAACTATATTTAATTATAAAATCGTTTAGTATGTGTGTGTAGTTCAGGAATCGCAGTGTTCTGTGTGCACCAATTCTTATTGGTCGAAGTGTTCCAAATGATCTAAATGCCACTTGATTCATGATGTTTGTTTATTTCACTGTTCGGATTTTTATCCTTGAGGTTGATTCGGGTTTTCCTGAAGTACATAGTGTTTTTGTAAGAGACAATAAAATAACTATTCACAATTCTTGTTAAATTTGTTTTTATTAATTACTTTGAATATTTTTTGATAGCTCCTTGCATTGTTTGTTTTGCTGTTTTTATTTGCGTAGGGGTAATTTGAGCACCGTGTGTTATTTTGTGCCGTAGTTGTTTAGTAAATTCGAAAGCGTGTATTTTATTGCAATATATGCAATGTTCTTGAGATATTTCTGTTTCTTCACCTGAGTATCCTTTCATGATTTTAATTGGGTTTTTAGGTGGTATAGGTTTGTTTGTTGTTGGTATGGAAAAAATTGGTTCTGAATACTCATATTCTATACGAGTTATACTTCTCTTCGGCGTTCTAATTTCTTGAAGTAACTTGACTGCCGCGAAACTATTTGCTAATGTTGGTGAGGCTCCTATTCCTGATGCTTTCATATTTTCAACTGTGCAAATTGCTACATGTGTATCGATTCCGGGTGATGTTTTTTGGTTTAACATTGTATACTGTGGTTTAGCTAATTTCATTTCTCTACACGTTCTTGCGAGTTCGTCCATTATTTCTGTTGTAGGGGGTGGTCTGTAGAAAGGTGAGTTTGTGCTTTGAGTACCCATCAATATGTTAAAAAGTATTTTTGCCGCGTTTTCTCTAGCTGTTTCTTCGTTTTTTGATGTGCTAATGATAGTTCGTTGCTTTTGTCTAAGTGTTACTACAAATTGAAATTCATTGTTTGAGTCGTGTTGAATATGTGTATCATAACTAGGTAATAATCCTCCATGCCCGTGTAGAAATTTGGTCATGGCCCAAACAGGGCCCAGGCTTGGCAAAACTAGGCCCTGGCCTGGCAATCTAGCCTGGGCCAAGCTTGAACGAAACGCCAAATCTGGCCAGGGCCAGGTTATATTGCCAGGCTCGATCGCCCAGCTTGGCCCAGGCTTGGCCCTAGTTTATTATCGATTTCCAGCCAGTTATCATTTCTCAAACTACTACCAGAATCTGTGGTAACCTCAACTTCGGCGACATGGTCATTTTCATTTTCCCTTACAAGATTCTGATTTAAAATATTTTCTCCAATGATCTGATCCACATTTCCAAATTGAGGTATTTCATTGATTATCTCGCCGGGTTCTGATTCTTCCTCATCATCAGCGTCATCATCATCTATACAGGGTATCCATGTATTCAAAATACATATTCATATTTTCTGATTCCTTGCAAAAAACTGAATAGAAAATGATCAATAAAAAAATTTGATTAAATGCATAATTACCGAGTAATTAGCAATTAAAGATTAACCACTCAAAACAATGCGTTAGATAGCCGACAGTCCATGTGCTATCGCTAAGAGTGTGTGAGAATACAAGTTCAGAACGTATAATTTCTCCTCCGTTTATTTTTGCAGGAGGCTTTGACTCTTTGGTGCAACTTCACACTTAAACGAGGTTTGAAAATTAAAAAGTAACTTTTTCGTAGCAACCAAATTAGAAAACATTGCTCAACGAGTTAATTCACGGAATTCGTGGAATTTACGAAATGTATGGTATTCACGGAATTCACGGAATGCACGAAATTCATGAAATTCACGGAATTCATGGAATTCACGAACTTCAAAGAATTCGTGGAATTCAGATTGTCCGTACCAGTAAAAAACATTTTCGGTACCGGTAAAAAAAAATACCGGTACCGACAATTTTTTTTTACCGGTTTTTGAACCGTACATGAAATTCAAGAAATTCAATGAGCTTACGGAATTCAAGGAATTCATGGAATTTATGGAATTCACGGAATTAACGGAGTTCATGAAATTCACGGAATTGACGGAATTCTAAGAATTCTCGGAATTCACGAAACTCAAAGAATTCGTGGAACTCACACTGTCGGTACCCGTAAAAAAATTGTCGGTACCAGTAAAAAAACATTACCGGTACCGGCATTCATGTAATTCACAGAATTCAGGGAATTAACGAAATTCAAGCAATTCACAAAATTCACCCCTTCCAACAGCATGTGGCGGCTGGATGGCAACCCTGTAACTGGTCGCAGAAATAATGTTGGTCAAACCCCTACACCTTTCCAAAACTTCATGGTGGCGGGAAGGCAACCCTGTGTCTGGTCACAGAAATAATGTTGGTCAAAGCTCGATCCCTGCATCTCTCTGATTCGTATTCTGGGATTAATCACAAAAATAAGTTCAGTTTTACCACCAACCTTTTCTAAGTTTTTTTAGTCTGCGACATCGACTAGCAAGATTGTACCGGCTTTGCATACAAAACCTTTTAAATACTATAAATTATTCCGAATTCTCCGAATTTCGATACAATCATTGCATTGTTTCTAATTCTTTCACAATTAGTTTAGTTAGTCGACTGCTAAGCTAGCAGTCAATTAATATGTACTTGTTAATTGATTCCCTTAGAATTCTCACGAATTTTGTATAATTCTCTTCAAAATGCTTTTTTTTATTAATTTGAAGAGTTTTTAATACTTTTAAACCTATGAGAATACAGATTAAATTATTTGAAATTTAAAGATTTTTGAATTCTCCAAATTCCTCTGAATTCGCTGAATTCTACTAAATCCATCGCAAATTTCGCAAGTCTTACCCAATAAGTCAAGTTAAGACGACGGCCTAGCTACCAGTGAATGAAGACGTACTCGTCTTTTGAATTCCGGAAAGTTGTCACGAATTCTGTGGAATACCTTCCAACACTTTAGAATTAATTTAAAGAATTTCAAATACTTTTCACGCTATGAAAATACGCAATCAGTAGTTTAGAATATGTAGAAAGACTCATAAATCCTATAAATTCTTCAGAATTTTTCTGAATTCTAATAAAATCATAGCACTATTCCTAATTATTTCTCAATTAGTCAAGTTTGGGAGTCGGCGTGCGTACGACTGAAGGAAGATGTACCCTTTATTTGAATTACACACAATTCTATCAAATTCTGTAGAAATACATTCAATACTTTTGAATTAATCAAAATATTTTTGAATACTTTTCAAGCTACGATAATACATATTGAATTATTTGTAATTGAAGAGCTCATAAATTCTACGAATTCCTGTGAATCCTTCAGGGTTTTACTAAAACCATAGCACTATTCCTAATTCTTTCCACAATTTTAAAAACTTTGAAGCAATGATAATAAACATTGAATTCTTTGGAATTTAAAAACATTGAGTCTTGCTTTTTATAACCGTCGTCTCAACTTGACTTATTGTGCGATGGATTTAGTAGAATTCAGCGAATTCAGAGGAATTTGGAGAATTTAAAAATCTTTATATTTCAAATAATTTAATCTGTATTCTCATAGGTTGAAAAGTAATCAAAGCTCTTCAAATTAATAAAAAAAAACATTTTGAAGTGAATTCTACAAAATTCGTGTGAATTCTGCGGGATTTAATTAACAAGTACATCTTCATTCACTGCTAGCTGCAGTCGGCTAACTAGACTAATTGTGAAAGAATTAGAAACACTGCAATGATTGTATCAAACTTCGGAGAATTCCGGAGAATTCGGAGGAATTTACAGCATTTGAAAGGTTGTGTATGCAAAACCGGTGCCGGTAAAAAAAAATGTCGGTACCGGTAAAAAAAAAGTTGTCGGTACCTGTAAACAAAATTGTCGATAGATCTTAAATTGCCGGCAAAAATATTTAAAAATTTATTTTTCTCCCATGTGTTTATTTCTACTGTTTGATCCTCAATATCGGCCATCTTGCTAGTTGACGTCACAGACCAAAAGAAATTAGAAAATGTTAGGGGTAAAACTGAACTTATTTCTGTGATTGATCACAGAAGACGAATTAGAGAGATGCATGGATAGGGCTTTGACCAACATTATTTCTGCGACTTGTCACAGAGGTGCCTTGCGTCCCCAAGAGATATTGGAAAGGGGTAGTTGTTTGACCAACATTATTTCTATGACCAGTCACAGGGGTGCCTTCCAGCACCCATGAAGTGTCGGAAAGGGGTAGGGGTTTGACCATCATTAATTCTGTGTCCAGTCGCAGGGGCACCATCCAGCCGCCACGAGCTGTTGGAAGGGGTGAATTTCATGAATTCCTTGAATTTCGGTAATTCCCTGAATTCTGTGAATTCCGTGCATTCAGCGAATTCCTTGAATTAATGGTTCAAAAACCGGTAAAAAAATTGTCGGTACCGGTAATTTTTTTTACCGGTACCGACAGTGTAAATTCCACGAATTCTTTGAAATTTGTGAATTCCGAGTATTCTTGGAATTCCGTGGACTCCATCAACTCCTTGAATTCCATGCATTTCATGAACTCTGTGAATTCCATAAATTCCGTGAATTCCATAAATTCCATGTGTTCCGTGAATTCCTCGAATTCTTTGAATTCCGTTAATTCCATGAATTTCGTGAATTCTTTGAATTCCATGAAATCCTTGAGTTCCATGAATTTCTTAAATTCCGTAAATTCCTTGAATTCCTTGAATTTCATGTACGGTTCAAAAACCGGTACCGACCATTTTTTTTACCCGTACGGACAGTGCATACACTTCGTATTTAAAAGTCTTGAAAATCTAAATAATTCAATGTATTCAAAAGTGTTTAGGGTAATTCAAAAATGTTAAAGTAATTATTTCTACAGAACTAGAAGGAATTCTGCAGATTTCAAACAACGCATGTATTTTAATTAACTCGTCGAGCAATGTTTTCTAATTTGGTTGCTACGAAAAAGATACTTTTTAATTTTCGAATCTCGTTTAAGTGTGAAGTTGCACTAAAGAGTCAAAACCTGCTACAAAAATAAACGGAGGGGAAATTAATATTTATGAACTTGTATTCTCACACACTGTTAGCGATGGCACATGGACTGTCGGCTATCTAACGCATTTTTTTGATTGGATAACCTGTAATTGCTAATTACTCGGTAATTATGCATTTAATCAAATTTGTTTATTGATCATTTTCTACTCAGTTTTTCACAAGGAATCAGAAAATATAAATATGTATTTTGAATACATGGACACCCTGTATACAATAATTTTTCAATTTACGTCCGCCATGTTTGTTTTGTAAATCAAAGTTTTTAACATCATTACATACATCAACAATATATTTACACTCGATGATTCGATGAAAAAGTTTTCTCAATTTTTAGGTTAGAATTCACATGCAATCTTGATGTGAAAATATTATTTATAATTAATATAAGTACTTACTTGCACTTTCACCGCGTAAATATGGGATACTGCCGAGTGCTCGATGCCTCCGGACTCTCAGAGTGCTTTTTATTTTAGGCATTTTTATCGCAATTTAATTTCAATTATGATTTGTATTTTGTTCGTCGACCATCATCATCAGCACCATCACCACTATTCTCAATCACTCACACAAATTTTATAAGTTTAGTTTGGCTCAAATTATGACTCGAATTACCTGTCAAGATACTTTAAGAATGTTAATTTATACCAAATTAGCCACCTTGTAAAGATTCACACTCGAAACTCCAAAGTAATAAGCAAAACAAAGAGAATAGTACTACGCCATCTGTCGTCAATTTTTGGAACTTTGACACTAGCTGGGCCCAAGCTCGAGCCATTGCAAAATTCGAGCTAGATCCAGGCTAGGGGCGCCCAGCCTGGCCCAAGTCTGGAACATGGAACAAACTTGGCGATTTCTGCACGGGCCCGTGTAGAAATTTGGTCATGGCCCAAATAGGGCCCAGGCTTGGCAAAACTTGGCCCTGGCCAGGCGATCTAGCCTGGGCCAAGCTTGAATGAAACGTCAAATCTGGCCAGGGCCAGGTTATATTGCCAGGCTCGATCGCCCAGCTTGGCCCAGGCTTGGCCCTAGTTTATTATCGATTCCCAGCCAGTTATCATTTCTCAAAATACTACCAGAATCTGTGGTAACCTCAACTTCAGCGACATGGTAATTTTCATTTTCCCTTACAAGATTCTGATTTAAAATATTTTCTCCAATGATCTGATCCACATTTCCAAATTGAGGTATTTCATTGATTATCTCGCCGGGTTCTGATTCTTCCTCAACATCTGCGTCATCATCATCTATATACAATAATTTTTCAATTTACGTCCGCCATGCTTGTTTTGTAAATCAAAGTTTTTAACATCATTACATAAATCAACAATATATTTACACTCGATGATTCGATGAAAAAGTTTTCTCAATTTTTAGGTTAGAATTCACATGCAATCTTGATGTGAAAATATTATTTATAATTAATATAAGTACTTACTTGCACTTTCACCGCGTAAATATGGGATACTGCCGAGTGCTCGATGCCTCCGGACTCTCAGAGTGCTTTTTATTTTAGGCATTTTTATCGCAATTTAATTTCAATGATGATTTGTATTTTGTTCATCGACCATCATCATCAGCACCATCACCACTATTCTCAATCACTCATACAAAATTTATAAGTTCAGTTTGGCTCAAATTATGTCTCGAATTACCTGTCAAGATACTTTAAGAATGTTAATTTATACCAAATTAGCCACTTTGTAAAGATTCACACTCGAAACTCCAAAGTAATAAGTAAACAAAGAGAATAGTACTACGCCATCTGTCGTCAATTTTTGGAACTTCGACACTAGCTGGGCCCAAGCTCGAGCCATTGCAAAATTCGAGCTAGATCTAGGCTAGGGGCGCCCAGCCTGGCCCAAGTCTGGAACATGGAACAAACTTGGCGATTTCTGCACGGGATTGTATTTAAAATGGTTGGTCTTTCTGCGGGGAACATTATGTGGTCTCTTAATTTATCTAAATCTGATTGAGAATATATCCCACTTATTGCTAAAGATGCTGGGTTTCTGTATTTCCATGTTTCTTTTGTTTGAGGTTTTAATATTTCCGGATCTTTTGTTTGCGAATGATGAGGGGATAATTTATACCATGAATCACCTAATGCATACATTGCCGGTACAAAAGAGTTGCAATTAGTTTGAGTGCCTGATTTAAATAAAATATGTGTACGAGGGGTTAGCAAATATGTATCATTTTTAAAATATATAGGAAGTTGCAGATAACATTCTTCGGTTTGTCTGTATTTAATTTCTATTGGGAGACATTTAACTATGTGAACTACTTCTCCTGCGACAACTGACATATATCATGGTCCTTTCATCAAATGATAAGCAAATTCGTCGGGTGCTTGTGTTTTAAAATTAAAGAATTTTTTAAGAATCTTTGTTCACGGCGGATTTTTGTACTAATACGTCAGGATAAAGGTTTTTCATTTCTGTTCGAATATGTCTTTCTATATACACGAATTTGGAATTTACATAGGCGAATATGTCCATATTTTCTACTCGCAAATGTTCTTGTTTTGAAAATGTATTTCCTTTTTCGGTTTCAAGTATTAAAAGTTTTGGGTGTTCTGTTCTTATTAGCATAAAGCTGCAAACTGGTTTGTTAGATTTTTGTGCGAGCACGAATGTAATATCTTGAGTTACTAATGAGTAAAAGGTTTCTGGGTTATCTACTGATTTATTGATTGTTTTGTTTGCCATTCCTTCGTATAATACTTCATATTTTCTTGATTCGCAAATGTCTTTAGGTAAAGGATCCCAAAAGGTATGGCCATTTTCCATATCAATGCAGACTGTATTTGAGAGTGGGCAGGCTGTTCTTGATCGTAACTGGATTTTGTCTGTATTTAAATTTACAGTAGCAATTTGTTCGAATACTGTTATTTTTACTGTTGCTTGAACAATTACATTATCCCATGATCCTAAAGGATCTGCATATTGGGTTCCTGAACAATATCCATCTGTTTTTGTTGATCCGGCGAGGAGTACGGTAAAAGTGCTTGTATCATTTGGTGGTACATTAGAAATTTGTAAGGTTGACGTCATTTTTATTGATCCTGATTGGTGTAACATTTTGCATTGGTCTCTTGTAATATCTTGAATATATGCGCTAAATCCATTTATAACTGCAGAAGTATGTTTATACATACCACAGTATAAATTAGTGCGTTGAACTTCTAGTTTACATTGAGTGACTTTAGTATGGGTAAACGCGCTTAATTGTAATAATTGAAGGTACTTTTTCTCTACCTGAACATGAGACTCGGGCAAGTCGCATTCTCCTACTTCTAAAAGGGAAAGAGTTGTGATATTTGATTGTGATTGTGTTTTTCATAACCTGGAAAAGGAGGTTTTCCAGTGTTAACACTTAATTTCTGTTTTCGTACAAGTTTTAATTTATTAAAGAAAAATATAAAAAAATTTTGATCATTTGTTATTAGGTTTATTATTTTACATTTAATTTACGGAAATTAAATACCTAATTTCGTGTTTGTTCTAGCCTATTTGCCAATCTGTGGTGATTTGATTGCCTGACGCTTTTTATGAATTTAGTGTATGCGCAGGGTTTTTTTGTTGTTGTGATTGTGTTGATGATTTCCTTGATTGTGTCAGGTGATTCCATACCTTTAGACCAAGCTACTGCGTCACTGTCATCCCATTCGAAGATTCCATTTTCGAGTAAAAATGGCCAAAGTGTTTTTATGTTAACTTCATTTACTATTTCGCTAGATAGTTTCTTAATTGTTTTTCTGTGTTCGTAGTCCATGTTAAAATTTGTAATTATTTTGCAGAGATGTGATGGTGTTCGTGTAAATTTTAACTTAGTATATTAGATCTAGTAGTGCTGCTAGAAATTCTTGATTTGTCTGTCTTAAACTCAATATTAGTTTATAATATGCTTCGTGTCCTCTTGTTTTTATGGAAAGAATCATTTCTTTTGTTGTTTCTGGTTTATAGATATTTAAAGCCCACTTTTTCACTCGTTTCTCGCTGAATTTGTAATCATCATTCATAATTAATGCTGGGAAGAGTGTGATTATGTTTACGTGTCTTTCTATTATATTATATAATTCGTCGATTCTATGCTGATGTTGTATTTCCATTGTCGAAATCTAATCTGTAATTTAATTTTTTTTTTAAATTTGCTCAAGATTTTGTTGCTTATATGTCTTGTTTGTTTTCCTTATTTTTTAATTGTTCTTGAATATCAATATGAGAGATCTTAAGTCTGTTTATATGTACAACTTTTGATGTGTTGTCTATTTTTATTTTTACGTTGCCTATCCTAGAATTTCTATTACTTGATAAGGGCCTGAATATTGATTATCGAATTTTTTTATTTTTCCTCCTTCTAGTAAAAATACTTTATCTCCTATTTTGAAATCCTGTGGGTTAATCTTTCTGTCGCAATATATTTTTGACTTTTCCTTGGCTGTTATTAAGTTTTGTCTTGCTACAGCCCGCATTTCATGTAGTCTCGTTATTAATTTTATTGTGTAGTCATCGTAAGTTTCAAGTTTTTCATGTGGTGACGGTGGTTCGCTTGATGTTTGCCGTGCTGTTTTACCAAACACTAGCTCATATGGAGTACATTTTGTGCCTTCATGTACGCTTGTGTTATAAGAAAATGTTGCTTGTTCTAACCACTCATCCCATTCGGAACTTTTATTCACGAATTGTTTAAGATATTCTGATAGTGAGTGATGAGATCTTTCAAGCGATCCGTTTGATTGTGGGTGCAAATCGGTTGTTTTAAATTGGCTTATTCTGAATTGTTTTGCTACTCGTCTTAATAAATTACTTAAAAAGTTTTCCCTTGATCTGTTAATACTCCTTTTGGTGAACCATAAATGCAAATAAATCTTTTAATAAAGGCGTCGGCTATAGTACTAGCTTGTTGACTTGGAAGGGGTATGGCTAATGAATATTTTGTAAAATTATCCTGGATGGTTAAAATGTTTATATTACCAGATGTTGTTTTAGGAAAGGGACCAACTATGTCCATAGAAATTTTCTCGAACGCTGTACCGGGTGTATCAGTAATAACCATCGGGCTTTTCGTTTTGACGCGAACTAATTTTTTTAATTGGCATTGTAAGCATAATTGTATGTATTTTTGGATATCTAATTTCATGTTTTCCCAATAATGTTTCTGTCTAGTCCTGTTGTATGTTTTTGTTACTCCTTTATGACCTCCTACTGCCGATGAGTGTGCTTCTTCAATTAACTGATATCATGTATCTTTAGTTGGATATTGTGTTATTCCCAATATATTCCGGTATTTTAATTTCGTCTTAATCTAAAAGTTCCACTGCAGGCACTGGAATTTCAACTGTATGAGGACGAGTGTTTGCAATCTTTAAGTAGGCTTTTCCATTATTATTCGTAACTATTGCCTTTCCTAAAAATATGCCACTATTTGGTAACAGTTCAGGAATAAAACCGGTTACTTTTTCTTTGTTTTTAACATGAACATAAAAATTGAAAATTGTTCTTGCTGGGATGGTTATTAATTCTTGAGCATCAAATGGATAATATTTTTCTTTTATTTCTAATTGTCTTTGTTCGCAATTGATCTTTACGTTATTGTTTCTAAAAAATTCTGTTCTTAAAACGCCATCGTGTTCTACTGGAACTTCATTCGGTATTATATTAAAAATTTTAGGGAAACCAAAAATATTTATCGTTATTTGTCCTAATGTGAAAACTGGGTGTACATTTATACCTGCTAATCTTAAACAATGTAATCGGTTGATTATTACATTTGATGTGATTACATTTTCTTTCATTTAATTTGGACCGGCTCCGGTATCTATCATCAATCGAACTGGATTTTTTAAACCGTGAGTTGATAGTGTTATATAAGGAATAGTATTAGTTATACTCATGTTTATTCGTCAGTTTCAGGTGCGTTAAAAGGTTTGCTTGGGCCCCCTCTGCGCACCAGTTCTGGGGAGGGCGTTGGAGTTTTCCTGGGGCATTGTTTGTTGTTGTGTTGAGAGTTTTGTTGAAAATTATTATTATTAATTCTTTTGTAACGTTCGCTTATAACATGACCTGTCTTTTTACAGTAGTTGCAAATGATTATTCCGTTCTGTACATTGTTCTGTTGAGGAGGGTTAGGGTTTGGCAGGTAGGTATTCGAGCTTCTTTGATTCCATTGAGGACCTTGACCTGATCGCTGATAATTATTTGTATTTGGCCTTGGATACTTTTGAAATTGTCGCGGATTATTGTATATGAATTGCCTTTGGTTATTACCTTGAAATGGTATTTGAGTAATATTTGTGTACGGTTTTTGATTGTTTCTTTGAAGTTGTATTTGAGTATTGTGTTCAAATTGATTTTGGGGTTGGTTAGAATTTGCTAATTGTTGAATAAGAGGCTTCTACATGTGGATGCCATGTGTCCAATCTTTCCACAGAATTGACATGATATGATATCTTCGCGAGTGATATTAACTTTATTATTTTGTATTTTATTTACTGTTAGTTCATCTGGTTGAGAGTAATTTGATCGTTTTCTTAATTCTTTTGTTGCGGCAATTGATCTTTCTATTTCTAACGCGCTATTAATTGTTTCTGAAAATGTTAGAGATTTACTTATTCTAGTTTGAAGTTCTGTTCTTAATCCTCTAATAAAACAATCGACTGCATCCTTTTCTAATTCTTCTATATTATTATCTCTCGTTTTATTGACTTCTGTTGATGAAATGTGTTTATTTTTTGATCTATATGTGTCAGTGATTTTATCAGAGATTTCTTTTACTCGAGTTGCATAGGACAGTACATTTTCGTTTTCCCATTGATAAATATTACCTAATTCTCCATGTAATTGATATACTGTTTTTAACGGTGCGTATACCGCTTTTAATTTATTTATTAGTTCCTCTACTGTATTATAAGTGTACCCATAAATACATTTCCTAGCTTCCCCTGCAAGCTTACTTCTAAGAAGTTTAACCAAATTCGGTTCTACTTCAATTCCTGGTAGCTTTGACCTCGCTTCTTCGCATGCTTCGACAAAATGACTAAAAGGAACCTTATTTGTTCCGTCAAATAATGGTAACACCTCCAGTGCGTCTCTGAGTAAGACCTGTTGGTTAGTAGGTAGTTTACTTATGTTTGATATTTCTGAGTTTGGGCCTGAGTCTTTATTTAATTTTAAGTTTGAAAGATGCTGAATTTCTATTTTTGGTGTGAGGGGTTCTTGTTTTGTGTTATTGTCCGTAAATTAATGCTTTTGCAATAGATTTGCGTCGTTTAATTCGTCTTTCTGTGTATTTTCAATAGCTGTTGAGTTTACTCTAGTCAGATCGTCGATATTGAAATTTTTAATTGTCACGTCGTTCACGTCTAAGATATCGTTTTGAAGGTAATTTGAATTAGAAGAGATAATTAAACTTTTATCTTCGGAGTTTGCCTCGGAATTAGGACAAATTGTTATGTCGTTTTCGTATGCTGAGTCTAAATCGGGTTCTGAGGTTTTTCTAATGTTTTTAGGAAGCTCTTGGTTACGTATTATTTAGGAAGATAAATATAGAGAAAAATATTTAATGGAAGTTTTGTGACATTTCTTTTAATATGTTGAGACGGTCCGTTCTATGTTCATAATTATAATGAAATTATAAAGTTCCGGGCGAATATTTGTATTGGTACGCCTCTGACTCATAAGTGAACAAGCAGGTGTAACGAGGGGAGGATTCAAGAAATCATCAGATCATACGATCGATTGCGCGCGCCATCAGCTGATAAGTAGGGGTAGCGTGGGACCAATGCACTTTATAAATATCGATCCCGGTATCGGTACGAAGAGACTTCCTACTCGACCCTCTGTGAGGAAGGAGCTTCTTCCGGTTCAAATAATTTACCTGTCATTCGAGAGAGAACATTTGAATTCGAAAAAGCATCACTCAAAGGACGCTATCAATCGGGATTCTCCTTCAGCATATTCCAAACGACATTTCAAGGATATTATTTTAATGCTGCTTGAATTAAAATAATAGGAGTGAGTTTGTGGAAATCTATTTTTATTTTTTATTTAGTTAATGCATGATTGTAACAACTTTGCACTCCATGTTTTGTGGAAACCTCGTTGTGCATGTTTGCATGTAGAGAAGGAAATGAAATAAATGATAATGTAGTGCGTGCAACATTTATTGTAACGACTTTGCACTCTATCTCACGATAAAGACCTAGTTGTGCATGGTTGCACCAGCTACTGAAATTTGAATTGAAAATTTTAGTTTTGGTTTTTCAAAATCAATGAAACCAGAAAATAATTCGTAACGACTTTGCACTTTATCTTATGATAAAGACCACGTTGTGCGAAGGAAATTTTGGTTTATGAATTAGTATTGGAGCAGAATCCTACTTGCTTGTTTGTATATAAGAGTGATTTTCTAAATCAATTCAACAATTTCAAAATACGCAATCATCTCTCCCTTGAGTGAATCCACAATCTGTGTTTTTGTTTTAAATTATCATTTAAAACTGAGTGGGAAATTTTTAGTTACGAGAATTAATCTTACTCAATGGTAGTTTTTTTTCTTTCAAATTTGGTTATAAAATGTTTAGGGCTAATTCTAACGTCCTACCAGTATTGGAGTCAACTTTTATAGTTGGTTGCAATTTAGTGGACAGGAAAAAGTAAATGCATTTTGAACGAATCTCTCAATGAAAATAAATATCATTGCGATAAGTTCAAAATTGCAACAGAACTATTACTAAAAATTCTATAATTTTTAGTAAATTAAAGATCATTAACGATAATCGGCCAACTGCAATTATGATTAAATTGAGAAAGTGAATAAACACAGAATCGATCGCCGGTTAAATAGACGATAATGTAACAATGTAAAAGGAACTTAGAAGAATTTCTTGAGTTTTTATTTTAAATACGCGAAAGACTTGTAAATTTTTGTGAGATTGATACGAGATTGAACTTAGAACAATTTCGTGAAATTTATTTTAATTCGAAATTGAACTTAGAACATTTTCGTAAAATTTTTTTTTTTTTTTATTTTAATTTGAAATGGAACTTAGAAAATTGTCGTAAAATTTATTTTTTTATTTTATTTCGAAATTGTACTTAGAACATATTTGTAAAATTTATTTTTTTATTCTAATTCGAAATTGTACTTAGAAAATTTTCGTGAAATTTATTCGTTTATTCTAATTCGAAATTGAGAAGAACTTGAAAAAATTTGCTGAAATTTTTAATTTTTAATTCAATACAACATTTAATATTGTGAAAAAATTAATCAGTTAATAATCAATCAGTCAGTTTACAACATAAAATGCTTTAAACAATTATTTTCATTGAAAAATTCAAATAATGCTTACTTTATGTTTTTTTTATACTTGAAATTTCATTTCTGAAAATCTTAATTATTAATAACTTTTCGTAATAATTTTCTGAAAGAAATAAAACACATGAACATTGTACATATAATTTTGAAAATTGAATACAGATACTCATTTGGCATCATAAATATTATAAAAAATTACATAATTGTAATAGAGATAGGTTGAAAAATATAAACTTTTATTATACTAATTATATCCAATATTCAATCACATCACCTTGAAGTAAATAATTAATTTATGTTTCTTGGTAGAGAAAAATTGAAATTAAACATTTATGTTATTTAATTTTGTGAAAAAATTAATCAGCCAATAATTAATTAATCATTTCATAACACAAAAAGCATTGAAGAATTATTTTCATTGAATCATTCAAATAATTTTTACTTCATATTTGTCTGAAAAAATGAATGATTAAAAACCTTTTAAACTATTTCAGAGAAAATTAAAATATATGTGTACATAATTTTTAAATCAAAATTCAGATACTCATTTCACAACATCGCAAAAATTTTAAAAATACTATAATTGGAATAGAGGTATTTTAAACATTAACAAACTTT
This sequence comes from Andricus curvator, assembly GCA_932195095.1. Classification (NCBI taxonomy): domain Eukaryota; kingdom Metazoa; phylum Arthropoda; class Insecta; order Hymenoptera; family Cynipidae; genus Andricus; species Andricus curvator. The sequence goes on along the minus strand of CAKNYM010047119.1, from coordinate 36,531 downwards.
TATTATACAAATTATAGTCAATATTCACTTACATAACCTTGAAGTGAATAATCAGTTTATGTTACCTAATCAAAAGCAATTAAAATTCAATCATTTTCAATTTTTATTCTACATTTAAAAAAAATTTTCAATATCATTTCTGAAAATTTAATATATTAGTGCCCTTTCACACTAATTTCAGAATAAATAAAAACATATTCACATATAATTTTGAAAATTGAATGCAGACACTCGTTTCACAACATAAGAATCATTTTTAAAATAATGTAATTGAAACAGTGTGATTTCAAATATAAATAAACTTTTATTATGCAAATTATACCTAGTATTCAATTACATCACCTGAAATTAAATTCAATTTAAGAATTTTAAATTAGATTAAAATCAAATTCAAAATCCTATCTAACGTCCAATACTCAAGTTAATGTATAGAATTCCTTAAAATAAAAACAAGAATCCAACGACAAAATTTGGACCATCACCATAAAATGCTCCTATTGTAATATGAAAAAAAAAGAAAAAATTTTCCTAAAAAAAAAAAAAAAAAATTTCCTTCTTTTTCGGACAAAAAATAAAAAAGAGGAAAGAAAAATGAGAAGGCAAGCAACCACATCCCCTTCTTCCACTGTTCCTACCTGCTCTAATTTTTCTTACCTTGATAAGGGTGCTGTATGAGCGCCGAAACGTTGGTAAATATTATGAATGTTTTTGTGTTGTGATTTGATAATAATAAAAATAAAAAGGACGAAAGAAATAAAAAAGATAAGGAAGGGGATGTGGTTGGTTGCCTTATCATTTTTCTTTCCTCTTTTTTATTTTTTGGCCAAAAAAGAAGGAAATTTTTTTTTTTTTTAAGAAAATTTTTTCTTTTTTTTGTCAAATTACAATAGGAGAATTTCATGGTGATTGTCCAAATTTGGTCGTTGGATTCTTGTTTTTATTTTCAGGAATTCTATACTGAAATTAAATGATCAATTTATGTTTCTGAATTTTAAACAATTTAAATTCAATCTTTATGTAATTCAATATTGTGGTTGAAATTAATCAGCTAATAATTAATTAAACATTTCACAATATAAAAACCCTCAAACAATTATTTTCATCGAAACAATAAAATTATTTTTACTTTATATATTTTTTTTTAATTTGAGCTTTCCTTTCTGAATATTTCGATTTATTAATAAGCTTTGAAAAAATTCCAGAAAACTTAAGTTGTAATTGAATCAATAACTAATCAATCATTTCATAACATAAGAAGCATTACACAAATGTTCTCATTGAAATATTCAAGTAATTTTTAATTCATATTTTGGAGATTTTCAATTGCATTACTTAAAATTTTAATGATTAATAACCTTTTATACTAGATAGATAAACGTTTAGTTTTCAGCCTGCTGGCCTTGAAAAATTGACTTGCTTACACTTCCATTTTTTACAGAATTTTCTTGAAACTAACCATTAAAAAACTAACATCCATCTACACCCAGATAGCAAAGTGCACGCACGGTGCGACGCACGCGCGTCACACCACGCGCGGATTTTCTCGCACGACGTGCGCGCAGGGGATGACACAGCTGCGTCCTCATATGCGTGACAGGTGTGTCGCACGTCGTGAGGGTCGCACGTCATGCGTGCCGGTGCGGGTATGGTGCGTGCACACATTTAGGATTTTTAGAGGGTGCTGCAACTACAAGATACAGGCACATAAAACTGACAGAAAACATAAAGACGTAGGTAAAAAGTATATTTTTCGTTTAAATAATAAAAAAAAATGATGACCTAAAACAAAAATTACCTTTTTTTAATTATTTAAACCAAAAATAAACTGTTTATAACCGTTTCCACGTCTCTTATTAAAGTTTCAGCGAAGGATATTTATTATTTTGGACACAAACATCCTAATATTTGTTGCTTGAATAATGAATAAGACAAGATTGAACAGAAATTAACTGTTTTTAATTATTCAAAACAGAAATAGGCTATTTATATCCATTTTTGCGTTTCTCAAAGTTTCAGCGAAAGATATTCATTATTTTGGGCACAAACATGCAAATATCGTAAGCAAGAAATGCCCTTAACGATACTAACATTGAAACGCACGCATTTACATAACTGTAATATTTAATTCACAAAATTCAGGATCTGACACTTTTGCGAGATTAGCACGTTTGTTACCACAATAATAAATATTGTTCGCTGAAACTTTCAGAAATTGTATGAAACATAACAAAAACGGTAAATAGCCTATTTTTTGTTTGAATAATAAAAGAAAAACAAGATTGAACAGAAATTAACTGTTTTCAATTATTCAAAACAGAAATAGGCTATTTGTATCCGTTTTCACGTTTCTCAAAGTTTCAGCGAGAGATATTTATTATTTTGGGCACAAACATGCAAATATCGTGAGCAAGAAATGCCCTTAACGATACAAACATTGAAACGCACGCATTCACATAACTGTAATATTTAATATCACAAACTTTAAGATCTGATACTTTTGCGAGATTAGCACGTTTGTGTCCACAATAATAAATATTTTTCGCTGAAACTTTCAGAAATTGTATGAAACATAACAAAAACGGTAAATAGCCTATTTGTTGTTTGAAATGTAAAAAAACCGGTAATGCCGAAAAGGAGAATAAAACAAAATATTAATAAACACAAGCACGATTCGACACAAATCGAGAGGAACGGGGGGCCGCAGAGTCACTACACATAAAAATCATATCGCAATAATAAAATTTGCGATCGAGAACCGACACGTTTTCTCGCTAAAAACTCGCAAAACGAAACCGTGCGAAACCGACAACGGAAGTCGACAACAGCTGTTACGGCACGTCGGGCGATTACCGTTCGACCGTCGGGACGGGGTCTGCGCCGTATATTATTCAGCTAATGCGCGCAGTTTGTAAATATAGCTCCCCTTATTTCTACTTCAAAATAATAACAAATTAATACAATACGATTAAAAATTAAAGATGCATTTTCTAAATTTCTGAACAAATTTTTTAAACATTGATTTTAAATTACATTTTAAACTCAATTTAATGTTAAACTTGAAATTAAAAGCACAAATCGAAGTTATAAACAAAAATAAATATGTAAAGTAGAAATTATACCAAAAATTTCATTTTTTTATTTACTTAATTTCAAATTCAAATTGACAAAAGGCCAATTGAAATTATTTGTATAGTCGATTAAAGTTGGAAATTATAGTTTTAAAATAAATAAAATGCATATTGTACGTTGAAACTATACAACCATGCATTCAATAATTCTTACTAATTTCCTTATTTATTCTTATTATGAAATCGGGAATGTTTCAATTTTTCTAAATGAACAATTTTTACAATATCAATTAATTCAATCTTTAATTATAATAATTATCAATATTTTTAAAGATTTTATTACAATAACAATAGTTTACTATACTACTATTATCAAAAAATGTGCTTATTACTTATATATCATGTATATAATGACCTTCACAAAGTGCGACATACATGCGCCGCACATCGTGCCTATCACAAAGTGCGTCGCATATGCCTCGCACGTACGTGCCTCTCACAAAGTGCGACCCATATGCCTCGCACCCAGCACGCACTGCGTGCCCCGCATACCGTGCGAGTAACGTGCCCCGCACGTTTGCTATCTGGGTACCTTATATCTAAGACCGCACGCTCTTATCGCCTTGCCTTCCTCGCTTCGCCTCGCCTCGCTCGCATGTCGCTACTTTTCGCATTACCTCACATTGCCAAACTCCGCTTCCGCGGCTAATACCTAATACTTATCTACTATTTACAATATTTACATATTACTTATGTCTACTTCCTCTCCTATTTACAATCTTTCCCTCACCATTCCTCTTTCTCCTTCCTTCTCTTCTTCTCCATCTTACCCAACACTCCCTTCACCCATGCTACGGCCCTTTTGTCCCCCCTTCCATGCATCAATACCTCCATGCTTATCCCACTCCTTTCCACCTCTACGCACTCCTCCAACCAGTGCTCCACTCTTGCATCCCCCTTCCCACACAGTTCACACATTCTCTTCTCCCTAGAGGGCCAGTATCTATTAAAACCCTCCATGCAACCACATCGCATCCTCGCTATAAGCTCCAGACTTCCTTTCTCTCCTTTCTCACATAAATATTGCGCTCTCGCCCTTGGCATAATCCACACATAGTTCCCGTTAAACCTTGACTCTCTTATTCTCTCTTCCCCTGCTATCTTCTCTCTCTCCATGCAGTTTTTCTTAACCAACTCATATACCTTCCTTCCTTCCTCGTGCATCCTTCTCACTTCATCGATCTGCAGACCATTCGTTCTAAATTACCTATTCCTTTCAACCTCCATCTTCCCACCCCGTCTCCTGTTCTCCTTCTCCCACCAACACTCCCTAACCAGCTTACTTCCCCCCTATTCCAAAAATTTCTCCTCATATTTACACGCCCGACTCCCCGCTAGAATCCCTACACTCGTTCTCCCCGTCTCCCTCCTGACAATATAATTAGGCGTGTTCCTTGCCAACCCCAGTGTCCACTTTACATACCTCTCCTGTGTCCTATTTACCTCTTCACTTTCCTTCCACCCCCACACCTCTACTCCATACAATAGCACACTCATCAATAGTAAGTCAAATAATTTCATTGTCCTTCCAAAATCATCTGCAAATAACTTCTTTCCCAACCCCCACACCTGCCTCATCACCACATTTGCCCTCCTCACTCTCTCTCTTTTATGTGACCATCCACTCCACCGTTCCTCCGAAACAAGAAGCCCAGGTACAGAAACTCTTTCACCTCCTGCACCGCCTTTGCCTTCCACTTCCACTCCCCTCGCTTATCCCTTTTCTCTCTTTTTCTGAACATCATGACCTTGGACTTTTCCGCATTCAGCTCTAACCTGTTCTTATCCAGGTATCTTCTCAACCTCTTCATCATCTCCTTTAAGGCCTCCTCGCTTCTTGCCAGCCACACTATGCCATCTGCATACGCTAGTGGCCAAATTCTAACACCTCCTATCCTGACTCCTCCTACCACCCCAACCTCCAGCTTACTTTCCATATCCGCAACTAAAATCGCAAAAAGCGTTGGGCTAAGCGGACACCCTTGCCTTAACGCCCCTATCCATCCAGAATCCCTCCGAAACCCTCTCCCCTCCTCTCACCTTATCCTTGGTCTCTCAGGCCTGATCTCAGGTCTGATCAGGCCTCTTTCCACTCCCCTATCCTCCAACCCCTCCCACAACCGCCCCCTAGCCACCGAAGGAAACGTGCCTTTTAAATCCACAAAAAACGCGTCCACTCTCGACCCCTTCTTCGCTAATTCTCTATCCACCACGTGCTGCAGAACGTAGATATTGTCGATAGTTCTCCTACCAGCCCGCCTGCGTCTCCGGCAATATTCCTTTCCCTTCGAAATCCTTCCGCAGCCTCTCCGCCACCACCATCGCGTATACTTTATACGCCGTATTCATTAGCGTAATCCCTCTATAATTTTCCTGTCTATCCCTATCTCCTTTCTTATACAGTGGCACTATTAATCTTTCTCTACACCCTCCTGGGAATCCCTCCCCCCTCCATACTTTCTTCACTACCTCCTTCAGCCTCTCCCTAACCTCTTGTGTACTAAACAGCCATGCTTCGTTCTCTACCCCGTCCATCCCTGCTGCTTTTGAGCTTCTTAACTTCCTTATCTGCTTCTCTATCTCATCGTCATTCAACTCCTCCATTTCTGCCTCTCCCGTTCTTCTAATCCCACCATCCCTCTTCCTTGCATCTGAACCCTGAAATTATTCTTTAAAAAACTCCCTCCACTCCTCACTCCCTATCTTCTCGCTTATCCCCACTTTACGCTTCCTAAACCTATTTATTATCTTCCAGACGTCCCCCTCTGTCTTAACATTTCCTAACTCCTCTTCCAGATCTTTCTCCTTTTCCTGTTCTTTCCTCTTACACATCAATCTAAACCCCTTCCTCATTTCTACGTACTCCTCCCTTTTCGCATTACCCTCCTTCCACTTCTTGTACTTCCTATTTACCTTCCTTTTCTGCTTTTTACATTCTCTATCCCACCACGGCTTCACCATTTCTTTCTTCTTCTTTCTAAATATCTTCTTTTGCACACACCCTTTCACCTTCTCTTTCAGAACCACCCACATCTCTTCCACCGACTCCCCTTTAAAGCGTACTTTCCTAATTGCTCCTGATACTCCTCGAACGCCTCTCTCGTCCAGGTAACCTTTCTCCCCCATCGAGACTTCTTCCCCACCTTGCCTTCCGCCACCCTTCCCTCTTATCCACAGTCTTAATGGCTGATGGTCTGATTCCACCCTCCCCTCTACTGCGAATTTGTCCGTATCCTCCCATCCTTGCATAATCATGACCACATAGTCTATCACCGATACCCCCACCTTACTTACATATGTGTATTCTCCCTCTTCGTCCCCAGTTGCCATACCATTCCGCAACGCCCAGCCTCTATCCTGCATCCAGTCCCTTAGAATCTCCCCCTCCTTATTTATTGTCTTATCCTTTGATTTCCTTTCGAAGCTCTCCCCTTCCCTGTAAAGTCTCCCTTCCCTCCCCATCTTCGCATTAAAGTCCCCACCCAGTACCACCATACCCTCATCTCTTTCGCCTAGCAAGTCTTCCACCCTTTCTTTAATTCTTTCCATCCCATCCTTATTGTACACTGTCACAAACTTACACGTTACCCCTCCTATCCTTACTTCCCTCATTTTCACTCCCTCCCCCTCTTCCTCTTCATGAACTTTTTCCTCTAATCCATCTCTAACCCCCAATTCCCCCACTGGCCCTTCCTTTCTTCTTCACTCTGACCACCCCCTGGAGTATCCACCTGTACCCCCTTGGCAGCTTTGGTTCTATTCTATCCGATTCCTTTCTTTCTACCCACGTCTCTACCAGTCCCACAACATCAAATTCCTGGATATACCTCCAGAACTCCTCATCCTTCTTCTTTAACCCTGCTACGTTCTAGTACAGCACCTTCACTACTCCTCTATGCTGCATTACCCCCACCCCCTACTTCCTACGAAACCAACCCCCCTG
>CAKNYM010047118.1:67470-137084 GCA_932195095.1 Andricus curvator | reverse complement strand
AAGTCATGTAAACCCTTAGGGGACACATTATGAATAAAGAAGAAGATTGTATACTAATTAAAATTTCTTTAAGAACATTTGTCATGATTTTGTAACCCAAAGACAGATTGAAAGACGTCAGATTGAAATCTTGCAAAATTGTCTTCAAAATGAAGTTGGCCCTATCATATGCAATTGTTATATCATCATTGATTTTCAAGTTAGTAATTTTGAAATTTAGATTCAAATGAGTGAATTTTGAAAAGCGCCATGAAAAATTGGAAAAAAATTACTTTTTCATCACTTAGTTTCCAGATCCTGATTTAAGATTACGTCAATTTTCAGCAAAGTTTCGAATGATTTAATTTTTAAGGCGCTCGAAACGTGTTTCGACTGTCACGCGAGCTATTAGACCGTCAGCCCGCGGTACTAAAAATTCAATGATCGCCGCGCGTATGCCCTTTGGAGATTTGAGAGTAATACACGTGTCAATTATCGTCATGTAGGTGGGAAATTTGGACATCAGTCCATTAGCTGGGAAATGTCGGAACATCTTGTCAACAAATGTGAAATATTGAAATGATAGCAGCACGTATGCCGAGATTACTAGAAGAAAGTTAACGAAAAAATAATCCGGCGGAAAAAGATCGGCATACGTGTGGGGTGGTCCATTAGGGGTGAAATAGACCCCTTTTGTTGTACAAAAACGTAATACCTTTTTAATGATAGCAGCACGTATGCCTCTACAGATTTTGTTGATTTTTGACGTAAAATGCAGATATACCAAACGGCATACCGATCGGCTGGTCCAAAGTGATTACTAACCTCAAATAAATGTGTGAAAAATTGCATATTCTTTTTAATGATGGTTGCTCGAAAAAAATACCTTTAAAATGAAGTTTACATATTAAAAAAAACGATTTGTAAAAAGGCATACGATTATCTCAGTCCCTAACCTCAAAAATTAATATTGAAGTTGTCAAAATTTGTAGGTTACTTTTCGATGATCGCCGCACGTATGCCGTTATGACTATCGTTGGATAACTATAAAATAAGATGTATTATGAAAAGGCATACGGTTATCTTAGTCCCTAACCTCAAAAATTAACATTAAAGTTGTCAAAATTTGTAGGTTACTTTTCGATGATCGTTGCACGTATGCCGTTATGACTATCGTTAGATAATAATAAAATAAGATGAATTTCAGAAAGGCATACGGTTATCTCAGTCCCTAACCTCAAAAATTTACATTAAAGTTGTCAAAATTTTTAGCTTACTTTTCGACGATCGTTGCACGTATGCCCTTATATCTATCGTTAGATACTAATAAAATAAGATGTATTTTAAAAAGGCATACGGTTATCTCAGTCCCAAACCTCAAAAATAACAATTGAAGTTGTCGAAATTTTGGCAAAAGTATATTTTATTCGATATGTTTATACTCCCAAATTCATAGGGATTACCGCTTGGGTAATCCCGTTGCGTCCACTTGTAAGCCTAAGCATGACCCCATAGCCCTCTCCATAGGGAGAGGACCGCAGCCACGCTATTGGCCGATATCTCCAACTCACTGATAAAATAATTACCTGTGAGTGTTAGACGTTTCCCCGCAATAGCAGGGCAGTGACAAAGGATGTGAGTAGATGTCTCATTATCCTTTCCGCACAGACGACAGAGGGGACTTTCTGCAAGCCCAATCTTGTGTCTGTGATATCCTAACTTCCCATGTCCTACGAATAGTTCTGTTAGGACTTTAATTTCATTCCTCCCGAGCTTGAGTATTTCCATAGCTCGGTTGGAGTTAAGCTTTGAGCCCAAGAGTGTTTTGGCCTGTCTGCAACCAGAAACCAGGTCCCACTCATTCTGATGTTCCTCAGTCAGCCAACTGTTAATTACTTCAGTGACTAACCTGCTGGAAATACCTACCACTGGCTCGGGTCCAGTAAAATTTCTTCCTGCTGCTAGCTTGGCTAGCCTATCCGATATCTCATTGCCCTTGATACCACTGTGTCCAGGGATCCATAGCAGAGTGACTCGGTTTTCGGTCGCTAACGTATTTAGTGCTTCAAAGCATTCCAGTACTAATAGCGACGTAGTCGTTGTTCCATTCAAGGCCAGTATAGCAGCCCTGCTGTCTGAGCAGATACGGATGTTCCTTTTATTACCGTACTCTCTTGCCTTATAGGCACACTGGAGTATGGCCATAGTCTCAGATTGTAGAACTGTGGCGTAGGACCCCATCTCAATTGTAAAGCCCATTCCATTCCTTCTACGATATACGCCGGCTCCTGCCTTCTCCTCGTTCCTGGAGCCATCTGTAAACCAGTTGTCTCCATCACAGGGCAGGTATGCGTCGCCGTTAACCCATTCCTCCTTCGTGGATAGGCTAACTCGATACTTCTTGTCGAAGAGGTGGCGAGTGACCATTTTGTCCCTGGGCATGTTCAGGGTCGGCCTTCTCGCAATGTCGACTGGGATCTTCACTGCTGTCGAGATCCTTCTTTCATTTACCAAATTTAGCCTCCAGGCCGCCTTCGCAGCCACGGCCTTGATGGTAAGATGGAGGGGCTCTAAACCTATTAGTGCCCCCAGTGCCATCGTGGGTGTCGACTTCGAGGCTCCAGTGACGCCTCTCAAGATCAGTCCCCTGATCCTTTCCAGTCGAGATTTCACAGTGGACAGCTCGACCCTGCTCCACCAGTCTACCGCCGCATAGGTTAATCTGGGTCGCAAGATCGCTGTGTAAATCCACATAAGTGTCTCCGGTTTCAGGCCCCAGCTTTTCCCTATGGCTCTCCTACAGAGCCATAGGGTCGCTACTAGCTTCTTGCACTTGTTTTCCAGGTGCTCATTCCATGACAGCTTCTTATCCAGAATTACTCCTAGATATTTGGCTCGTTCTTTGATTTCCAGCTGTTGTCCTCCAAGTTTCAATGTACTCGTAGTTCCCCACTTGTACCTTCTGGTGAAAACAACCGCATCTGTCTTACTAGGATTAACCGATAATCCAGTTTTCTTGCACCATGAGTCTACTATCATCAGTGCTTGCTGCATTACTCCGAAGAGCACATCCAGATGCTGACCGCGCACGATAACTAATATATCGTCCGCATAGCCTATGACGTGAAGACCCTGACTCGAGAGTAGATGAAGCAATTCATCCACTACCAGGCACCACAGCAAGGGAGATAAAACTCCCCCCTGCGGACATCCCGAGTCAATGGTTCCACTGAGAGTGACATCACCCTTAGTCGTGGTTAGATTCCTGTTGGCCAACATGTGGCACGTCCATTCCACGACTGCCGTAGGCACACCATGTGCAATCATGGCCGCCCTGATCACCTCTCCAGAGGTGTTATTGAAGGCTCCTTCGATGTCCATAAAGGTTCCAACCGCAAGGCCTTTCTCCTTCAGTTGACCTTCAATTAGGTTCACTGCTCCGATTAGGGCCGTCTCCGTCGAGTGACCAGCCCTATAGGCGTGTTGCTCCTTATGGAGCGGTCTGCTTGACAAGACCTTATCGCGGATATATCTATCCACAAGTCTTTCCACTGTTTTTAATAGGAAAGAAGTTAGGCTGATGGGCCGGAAATCCTTGGGTGAAGTATAACCGATCCGACCTGCCTTCGGAATGAAGACTACTCTCGTACCCCTCCAAGCCGTCGGGACATATCCCAACGTCAAACTAGCCCTAGCAAGTCTCACAAGCGGCCCTATGATGAACTCTCCGGCCCTCTGTAAGAGGGCCGGATATATGCCATCCGGGCCAGGAGACTTGTAAGGACTGAAGGATTTCAGGGCCCACCTGACCCTGGCAGGGGTGACGATCTCGTTGGCCAGCCGTCGTTTGGGGCCCAGTTGGGCCACAGGTGACTTTGCCTGCCTCTGAGTCGCCCTCCCCCCTTCTCCAGCCCTTGAAAAGCCTGGAAAATGTGCCCTGATCAGATGGGCCAAGGTATCCCCGCCCGACTCTGAGTATCCCCCTCCGGGCAATTTCAGAGTGCCGAGAATAGCGTCTGGATTTCGAGAAAGCAGCCTGTCCAGTCTAGCCGCCTCAGCTCCCTTCTCGATGTCTGTGCAAAAGTTGGTCCAGCTCTCCTGCTTTTCCTTACGTATTGCACCTCTGTATTCGTCCCTCATCGTTGTGAATGACGTCCATAGTTCCTTCGTTTTGCCAGTACTGGCACGTCTGAACCTCTCTCTGGTTACCCTGCGAAGCTCTTCGAGTTTCCCATTCCACCAGTGTGTCTCCCCGGCCTTTCGGACTCTTGTAGGTCGACAATTACTTTCATAAGTAGCTTTGATGGCTTCCGTGAAAGTTTTGGCTGCCATCTCCAGGGTGTCCACGTCTCGAATTGACCTCGGAACCTCTGAAAGTGCACATCTTAGTTCCGTGGAAAACTGATCCCAGTCCGTTCTTCTTGGATTTCTGACCCATTTGGGGCCAGCGGGTACAACGGATTCCAACACGAACTCTATTTGTGAGTGATCTGAGAGAGAGGGTTCGTCTGAAACCCTCCACTTCTTGATACTATCCCTAAAACTACTGGTGCAGAGAGTGATGTCAATGACTTCTTTCCTGACCGAATTACGGAACGTCGGAGTGTTCCCCGTATTAAGAATATCCAAGTCAGTAGTGATTAGATATTCCAGTAGGTCATTACCTCTTGAGTTGACGTCCGTGCTACCCCACAAAGTATGGTGGGAATTAGCATCGCACCCCAACAGAAGAGGAATGCTTCTTACCTTGCAATATTCCACCAGTGTACATACCTCCACTGGTGAATTAGTGTCGCTGTCATAAGGAAAATAAGCTGATCCTAGAACCAGCCTCCCTATCCCTTTGAGATCCAAGGCTATCACCATCAGGTCTCTCGAACATAGTTCAAGCAGCGGGACAGCGCTAACTCCCTTCGTCAGTATACATGCCCTTGGTTTCGCCGCCTTGGGGTCCCTGTAACAAAAAATACCAGCCCCCCCTAATCCCCTAATGGTATCTCGAACTAACCATGGTTCTTGGATTAGCGAGATACCTGTATGCCTCGCAGCCATGCCCCTCTGCAAAACCGCAGAGGCGCCTTTGCTGTGATGCAAGTTAATCTGGGTAATGGTTAGACCCGGAGCAGTCATTTAGGTCTGCTCCCGATCCTCCTGCGTCTCAACAGGCTCCTCCTGTCCCTGGCCGGCAACCCTGAAGTTGACCTGTCCAAAGTGATAGAAGGGCCTGTTGTTGAGGGCCGAAAGGGCCCTCGTTTGGGACTCAGGAATATACATGACTAGGAGATGCCTAGTGCCTCCTAATGTGTCCACTTCCTGAGGCTTTTCGTGCCTGACAATTCGCCAGGACGCAGTCTTCAATGAGGGGTTGAATCCCTCCAACCGACGGAGCACCTCGGACGGGTCTTCCGGTTTGCCCGGGAACCACGCCGTAGCTCTAACCATCTTTTGGAGCAACTCAACTCCACCCACCTTAAGGGACGCACCTTCCCACGACTCCGTCTCGACCACCGCTTTGAGTAGCCAAGCTCTAGCCGCTGGGTCGGCTGCCACAAATACAAAGACCCCTCCTCTGCAGAAGGAGGTCACAAATTTTGGCCATTGGTCTGGGGACACTTTTCCAAGCGCCCTCCAGGTAGCCTCCCTGAAGATCTCAAACTGCTCCACCGTGAGCAATGAGTCCGGGTAGTTGGTGTCAGCCACCACCACCGTCAGGGGGTTGGTCCTCTGAGCGGCCGTCAGTCCAGCTCCCGACGACTCTCTGTTCGTCGGCTGCTGGGCCGACATGTGCCTCTTCACAGGCCCAGCCACCCCCGGTGGGGTGCCCTCCGAGCCTCTACCTCTCTTCTGGGCCTCAGTGCTGAATGTCAGCCCCTCAGCTGCCGACGCTCCAGCTCCCGCAGCTGCTTCCCTAGCCTGCCGCACTTTCCTCCTCAGTCTCCTTTTCTGGGAACCGTTGAGGCTGTTTTTCTTATTGGAGGGCCGATTGGCCTCTCCCAGTACCATGGCCTCGTTAAGAGGGACCGTCGATCCCTCAGCTCCCAAGGGAGCTGTGGGCACAGCCATCAACTGAACTTGGCTTGCCGGAGAGACAGATAGAGGGGTAAGGGTTAAGTTGGGCCCGTAAAGGCCCAACCCCTCACCTCCCTCCGCCATCTCCCTTCTTCCTCCTTTCTCATTTTTTGTGTTTTGAGTATCCATATTGATCCCACGAGAAGCTTGGGAAATAAAGGTCCGCCCCTGCAGAGCCCCGCATGCAGGGGTAAGACTGTAATTACTCGGGGAGGTAGTCCGGTGTCCCCGAGAGGCCGTTAAGACACCTTCGTAACCCCTAGGTGCCAAAGTGCCATGAGCACGATCGCTCTACACCCACGGCTTAGGGGGGTGGTCACATTGAGTGAACCACTCAATGTGCAAATATCCGCTTGCAAACCACCATAACAAAAACGGAGAGCTGTTTCTTAGTCGCCATGTGGGCCGCAGGCCATTCCTGTCCCGATTACAAACTGTAAGTCGGTCCGGGAGGGGCCTCGTCCCAGGGATCCAGAAGGCCCGTGTTAGCTAGGCTCTTTCACCCTTCTATCATACCGTAATCACGCATGCCAGGAGAGCCCGTTTATAGGGATCCTTCTTCCTCTCACCCAGGAGAGCCCGTTTATAGGGATCCTTTCATTCATATCCATACGCATGCAGGCCGAGGTCCTTTTGACCCCTATGTCCCACATGCTTAAACCTCCCCACCAACTACAAGGTGTTACAGCCCCCAGGGGAGGTTTAAAATATTACAATAGCATGTCTGTTTATAATCAATTTACTTTATATACCCTGGCGGACCAAACGAACGGAGCGGATATGCTTTAGTGTATCCTCACAGTATCCACATCGTATACTCTCCGTATCATGCAAGAAAAACTCATTAAAAAAGGAAGATGAACATTTCACTTGTTGAAATTCGGATTCTTCGTGAAATTTCACGTTAAAAGGTCACGGAGTAATGGCAATAGTTTTTCTTGCAACATTAAAAACTTTAAAAAAATATAATACTTATCGATAACGTGGGCTGAAGGCGACTTCAAACGCATCGTCGACGGATAACGCCGATTAACTGCTACTGAACGACGATGCGTTTGAAGTCGCCTTCAGCGCACATCATCGATAAGTATTATATTTTTTTTAAGTTTTTAATGTTGCAAGAAAAACTATTGCAATTACTCTGTGATCTTTTAATTCAAAATTTCACGTAGAATCCGAATTTCAACAAGTGACATGTTAATCTTTCTTTTTTAATGAGCTTGTCTTACATGATACGGAGAGGATACGATGTGGATACTATAAGGATACGCTGTAGCGTATCCGTTCCGTTCGTTGGATCCGCCAGGGCACTTTATTACTCAATACTATTTTCAAAAATTAAAGAAATAATAGGTATTTAAAGTATAGGGAAATCGAAATCTTCCATGATACTGGATTCGTTTTGAAATACCAGAGTATTATTTGTATGTGCATTCGTCTATAATGTTCGCATAGCGCATGCGCCTAATATAGCCATCCAAACCACTTGTTCAACGCAGCATTTTTGGAGTAGCAGTTTCGGAGCAGCTCATTTTCGCGTCGTCAGTAAAACAAAGTGTTGTTGTGCGTACGTGATGGAGGAAAAATTACTTTCAAGTATGGAGTAATTTCCATAGCAGTTTCCCCAATTGCACTGTAATATTTGTGAATGAATCATTTTTTAGTTGAGTATGCTGTAGACGATGAGGACTCCAGCGAAGACGAAGAAGGAAGTCACTTTGAAGGAGAAAGTGATTATCATGAATAATGAGACGGCTTGAATTTATAAATTTTCTAAATCAATTGTAACAAAAAATAAAGTTTTTTATTTTAATTACAATTGATTAACTCATTATGTTGACAAGCTTCAGAGATATAAATTTTTCGAAGTATATTATAATTCACTACTGATATAATTTTTCGAAAATATATTTTTCATCTTTACGCGACTTAATATTTTATTTATTTATTTTTTTTTTAATTAAATAATTTCATACATTTTTATATAAGTTTAAAATTGCTATCTTTTTCAAATTTTATTTTGTTTCTTTCTTGAAGACTTTTTTAAAAATAAAATTATCGAATGAGAAAACACAACGGCATACGGTGTAATTTTGACATATTCTACTTCAATTTTTAAACTTAGGGACTAAGATAACCGTATGCCTTTTTAAAATATATCTTATTTTATAATTATCTAACGATAAACATAAGGGCATACGTGCAACGATCGTCGAAAAGTAACCCAAAAATTTTGACAACTTCAATGTAAATTTTTGGGGTTAGGGACTAAGATAATCGTATGCCTTTTTATAATACATCTTATTTTATAGTTATCCAACGATAGTCATAACGGCATACGTGCGGCGATCATCAAAAAGTAACCTACAAATTTGGACAACTTTTTATACGTATGCCACTACTTAGGAACAGTACAATTTGTATGCCGATGCTACATATGGTAGGATTCATTATAATTTATCATAATTTCCAACGGTATACAGGTAACAATCATTAAAAAGAATATGCAATTTTTGACACATTTATTTGAGGTTAGTAATTACTTTGGACCAGCCGATCGGTATGCCTTTTGGTATATCTGCATTTTACGTCAAAAATCATCAAAATCTGTAGAGGAATACGTGCTGCTATCATTAAAAAGGTATTACCTTTTTGTGCAACAAAAGGGGTGTATTTCACCCCTAATGGACCACACCACACGTATGCCGATCTTTGTCCGCTGGATTATTTTTTCGTTAACTTTCTTCTAGTAATCTCGGCATACGTGCTGCTATCATTTCAATATTTCACATTTTTTGACAAGATTTTCCGACATTTCCCATCTAATGGACTGATGTCCAAATTTCCCACCTACATTACGATAATTGACACGTGTATTACTCTCAAATCTCCAAAGTGCATACGCGCGGCGATCATTGAATTTTTAGTACCGCGGGCTGACGGTCTATATATGAAGGAGAGGGTAGGCCACAGAGTTACCGAAGTGAGTAAGAAGGCAGGGCGCGAACGTGTACCCAGTAGGGGAATTCAGACAGAAAAAAATGCCGTGGAAACTCCCTAAACCCAATATGGGAAGAGAGCGAGGGAGCCCACCCTGAGCCCCGCAGAGCCGAGCTCCAATAGGCCAAGAAAGTAGAAGAAGTTGAGAACCCGTAGTGTAGCGGCGACCTCGACACCCAAGAAGGAAGAGGGTGAGGTACCGACACCTGTACCCAAGGTGACGAGATGAAAGAAGAAGAGGAAACAGAGACGAACTCGACCCGAAGCGGTTTTAAGGAAACCGTCTGAGGGCTCGAGCTACGCAGAGGTTATCAAGGACCTCAAGTGAAAGGTAAGACCTGACTCCCTTGGCGTAACAATGAAGGGTATCAGGAAAACCAGGAGTGGAGAGGTTCTTGTAGAAGTAGGACCCGCAGAGGACGGAGGTTGAGGTCTTCGAACTCGACACCACAAGAGATGCGAAGGAGGTTGAGGCTGCCGTCAGAAGTCATTTTGGCGAGCAGCCTGCAGGCGAGATCAGGGTCAGTCTCACAAAGAAGGCCTTCAGAGGAACTCTGAAAGCTTTTGTGGAACTGACTGAAGAAACAGCGTCGAAGTTGGTACGAGCAGGACACCTGAAGGTGTAATGAGTGTCCTGTCGCGTACGCCAGAAGATAGAGGCCATCAGACGCTACCGCTGCCTCGGCTTCGGCCACATGGCAGCGAGTTGCTAGGGCGAGTTGATAGGACGAAAGAATGCTGGTGGTGCGGCAAGGAGGGACACAGGTCTGCGGAGTGTGTAAGCACTCTCGAGTGCTACCTCTGCGTCGCAAAAGAAGGGACGCCCTGACTGACCATCTTCCGGGGTCGTTGAGATGCGGGTCATGCAGGGAGGCAGCCCCGTTGAGGGAGCCTCCTTGATAGCAGCCCAACCAGCTGCACCCAACCAAGATGTCGAAGGCCGACGATCCCGATGTGCGGTATTACCGCACTGCTGAGGACGATGCATACATCTTGGTTGGGAGGTAAAGCAGATTACCAGAAAACCAGGTAGCATTTATGAAGTGAAGCAAACGGCACCCCCTGAAGTAATGCGAAAGCGAATCCCGGGGGGAATCTTGCCAAGGAGGAAGGGTGGTGGTTTTTAGTGGGTCCCTTGGTGGAATTACTATAATGACAAAGTTGATTGTGTATAATGTATAATTATACGCAAGGTATAATTGAATATTATATATGTCAGAGTCATTTTAGTGATGCGACGAAGATCCCCACACTACCGAGCAGAGCGGACCCTTCACGGTGTGTTTTTGAACATTTTCCACCAGCCATCGTAAAAAAAAAAATTGGGACTTTCAACTTTGAAAATGCCCCAGTGACTCGTTTTTCAACTTAGTGGGTTAATTTTAGGCCTAAAATGACGGGAACTTATCCGGCTATATGTCTCAATAGTTAACTCTATACCGGCCATGAGGGCTCTTTTCATGCGGACGCTTAATTATAATTTCCAAACTGTTTAGAATGACTAAACATTGAAGGTTCAAAATATTTCAAATTCTTCTATTTTAACAGATGAAAATCTCACCTAATTCAAGTATTAAAAATATCAGGACATTTTCACTATTAAATCTTCAAAAATTCAATATTGAAAGCCTAGATCGTCATTTTTAAATTTAATAATTTTAGATTCAAATATTCGGAATTGTTTGGTTTTAATTTTAAATGTACAAAATTGTCTAGTTTTATTAAATTGTTCTAAATCGTAAAATATAAAATGTAAAATATTTGATAGTTGTACAATTGTCAATTGAAAAGATTGGAAATTAAACAATTTTGAATTAAATGCCTCCAGAATTAATTTAAAACAATGGTAAATCAAGACAATGATTTCTCAAATGCCTTAAAAATAAGAACATTTTAGAACAGGCATAGAAAAGTAATATTTTTTATTTGAAAATGTTTAAAAATATTGTACATTACAAAATGAACTTGAAAAAAAAACAATATCGAATTAAAGGGTTTGAAATTGTGCAGATTCGGAAATTGGAATCACAGCGATCTTGCTTTGTATTTTTTTCTTCAATCTTTAATTAATCTCTTATAATTCGCTGATTTTAATAGAAGATTTTAAAAGATGAATAATAATTAAAAATTAAAGAATATTTAATTAGAAGATTCCAAGAATGAATAATAATTCTAAATCAAGTTTAAAATATTGAATGATTTGAAATTTAAAAGTAAAAATTTGTGTTATTTGAAATAAAAATAGGCAAGAATAGAACATTTTACAATAATTATGAATTTTTATGTTAAACGCTGATTTTTTAACTTTTCCCTTTTTTAGGTTTTTCTTTTGCTATGTTATGTAATAACAATATAGAATAGTAGATTTTTAGAAGCTTTTCCTTTGAAAAGTTCAATTCAGTTTTAATTTAAAATTGACAAATATTAATCGCTTTGAATAAAAAAGTATTTAAATTTAAGAGTTTTCAATTTTGAATGATTCGATTTTGAACGCTTCCAATCTGGAATAATACAATTTTAATTGCTCTGAATTTGAAATAATCCAGTATTCAAAATGCTAATCTAAAATGAATCAATTTTGAACATTTTTAAATGGTCCTATTTTCGAAATTTCAATCTGAAATCACTCAATTTAGAAATTTTTAAATAAAATTGTTTATTTTGAACGTTTTGAATCAAAAATGATACAATTTTAACTCCTTTCTGATGAAATTGTCTAATTTTAAAAATTTTGGTATGAAATTTTTCAAACGAGTTCTTCAACGTAAAATTATCCAATTTTCAACGCTTTAGTTGAAATAGGGTGCAAGTTCAATCCCTTCTGATTCCATTCGAAATATTATCCGTTTTCGAAATTTTACCTAATCTAAAATTGTTTTATTTAAAACATTTCGAATTCAAAATCACTCAATATATATATTTTTTAATTCCAAGCGTTTTCGATTCGCAATTATTAATCATTGTTTCAAACTATTTTAAAAACTCTTAATATTCAAAAATTTGTTTATTGACGGATTTTGATATTGTTTATATTTTTTTAATTTAGGAAACAAATATCCAGGGACGTGAACTTTGTATAAACTATATATAATTTTCCCGCCTCTGTTATTTTCATGAACATTACAGTTACATATTTTTCTGAAACCACATTCGAGTTAGGTTAGCTGATTTTTTAATTTCAGTAATTTAATTCTCAAATTATTTCAAGGAATTAAAAGTTGTTTTCGCCAACTGACCTGGAATGAAGCTTTGGTTGGTGCAATATGGTCTTTTATTTTCTTTACATATTTTTTATGTAACGCATCCAGATCACTTTTAAAAGTTGCATGGACTACCTGTAAAGTTAGAATGCAATGATGGAACTATTATTAAATTTGTTAGGGTGTGTGATTTTACAATTTTGTTTATCTTGAATACCTAATAAAAAAGCTACTTTAATATCGATTTTTTCTTTACTACATGATGTTGATCTCTGCCAAGTAATAAACTAATGAACATTCTTTTTCGAACTGAAAAACACTTGTAACTTTTATCAAATTATCAAATATTCAATTTTCTTTTAATAATTTTTTTATTGAGAAATAAGTTATTCATATTGAATTCTTCTGGAAGCGGTGTTTACAGATGTTTTTCCGTATTTAAAATTATATAATTTTTTATTCATTTTTCAATTACACAGCGGAAAGCCCACTAAATCAAAAAAATATAGGGCAACGGTCAATAGGATAGTCCAAATATGCATTTTTCCCCGAATTTTCATGCATATCGTCCCTTAATTTGTTCGAATCCATGAAAAAATAAATCCATTAGAAAAAATTTTAATTTAGAGGTTCAGCAAAGCCCCATGAAGTTTAACACATATTTCCCATAATAAAAAAAAACGGGTTTGGAAATATAATACAAAATCGTCAATAGTAGGTGAATCGATTTTAAACTCAGCATTTTTCTTCAAAATTAGCCATAGAATAAGAATAAGAAATTACTTTTTAAAAATCAGCCCCATAAGTCTGTTTTAAAAGGTTTATAAACCCCAATTGGTGAATAATTTGGTTTTGTGAGTTTTTTGCGCTAGTTATGATTTTTTTGCATTGCATGAAACTTGACACTCAGGCGGTTTTTGGGGTCGCTGATTTCGAATCCGAAATCCAAATTTGAATATTCAAAATAGCGGATCAAAAATGGCAGTCCGAAAATTGCAAAAGTGAATTTCTTTGAAATCATATTTAATTCCTTTGAATTCTTTTGAGTTCGTTGAACTGATGTAATCTCGTTAATTCTTGAGAATTGGTTGGAATGCTTTTAACGCTTTCAGATTCTTTTGAATTCTTTTACCTTCATTGAAATCTTCTATATTCCTCGGAATTCTCGGAATTCCTTAAATTCCTCAAAATTCCTTGACCTCGTGTAAATTCATTGAATGCATCTAAATTCCCTGAAATTCCTTACATTATCTTGAACTCCTTGGAATTCCCTGAATTATCTGGATTCATGGAACTCTAGGAATTCAAGGAATTCATGGAATTCAGAAAACTCGCGGATTGAAGAAATTCGCGGATTTCGTGGGATTCAAGGATTTCATGGAATTCAAGGAATTGATGGATTTTACGCGATTCAAGGATTTCATCGTATTCAAGGAATTCACGGATTGCACGGGATTCAAGGATTTCATGGAATTTAAGTAACATTCCGGGAATTCCAGGAATTTACGAAATTTAAGGAATTCACGCAATTCAAGGAATTTAGGGAATTCGCGGAAAATTCCAGGAATTTAGGGAATTCAAGGAAAATTCAAGGAATTCCAGGAATTTACAATATTCAAGAAATTTACTAAATTCAAGGAATTCACGGAATTTATTAAATTTAAGGAATTCATGGAATTCAGAAGACTCACGGATTCAAGATATTCGAGGATTTCGTGGGATTCAGGGATTTCATGGAATTCAAGGAATTGATGGATTTCACGCGATTCAAGGATTTCACGGTATTCAAGGAATTCACGGATTTCGCGGAATTCAAGGATTTCATGGAATTTAAGGAAAATTCCGGGAATTCCAGGAATTTACCAAATTTAAGGAATTCACGAAATTCAAGGAATTTAAGGAATTCACGGAAAATTCCAGGAATTTAGTGAATGCAAGGAAAATTCAAGGAATTCCAGGAATTTACAATATTCACGAAATTTACTGAACTCAGGGAATTTGCGGAATTCAAAGAATTCACGGAATTTATTAAGTTTAAGGAATTCATGGAATTCAGAAGACTCACGGATTCAAGATATTCGAGGATTTCGTGGGATTCAAGGATTTCGTGGAATTCAAGGAATTGTTGGATTTCATGGTATTCAAGGAATTCACGGATTTCGCGGGATTCGAGGATTTCATGGAATTTAAGGAAAATTCCGAGAATTCCAGGTAAGTAAGTATACCATTAAGCCATTTCCCTTTCAGGGTAGGCGTGACACTACCCGATTCGGGTAGTGTTTCTAGGTGGATAGTTTCTTGTAGTAAATAACTACTACAAGTGTGGGCTCACCAGACCCACGGTGGGCCAACAGCACGCAGTATTCTAGAATGGTCACCCATCCAAGTACTAACCGCGCCCAACGCTGCTTAACTTCAGTGATCTGACGAGAACTGGTTTTTTCAGCGTGGTATGGCCGTTGGCATTTACGAAATTTAAGGAATTCACGCAATTCAAGGAATTTAGGGAATTTACGGAAAATTTCAAGAATTTAGGGAATTCAAGGAAAATTCAAGGAATTCCAGGAATTTACAATATTCAAGAAATTTACTAAGTTCAAGGAATTTGCGGAATTCACGGAATTTATTAAATTTAAGGAACTCATGG
Source organism: Andricus curvator (assembly GCA_932195095.1). Lineage (NCBI taxonomy): Eukaryota > Metazoa > Arthropoda > Insecta > Hymenoptera > Cynipidae > Andricus > Andricus curvator. The sequence goes on along the minus strand of CAKNYM010047118.1, from coordinate 122,189 downwards.
AATTCAAGGAATTCATGGAATTCAACGAATTCATGGAATTCAAGGAATTCATGGAATTCAACGAATTCATGGAATTCAACGAATTCATGGAATTCAAGGAATTCAAGGAATTCATGGAATTCAAGGAATTCATGGAATTCAAGGAATTCATGGAATTCAAGGAATTCATGGTATTCAGAAGGCTCACGGATTCAAGAAATTCGAGGATTTCGTGGAATTCAAGGATTTCATGGAATTCAAGGAATTGATGAATTTCACGCGATTCAAGGATTTCAAGGAATTCACGGATTTCACGGGATTCAAGGATTGCATAGAATTTAAGGAAAATTCCAGGAAATCCAGGAATTTCAGAAATTTAAGGAATCCACGCAATTCAAGGAAGTTAGGGAATTCACGGGAAATTCCAGGAATTTAGGGAATTCAATGAAAATTCGAGGAATTCACGAAATTCAAGAAATTTACTAAATTCAAGGAATTTAAGAAATTCAAGGCAATTATGGAATTCACGGAATTTATTAAATTTAAGGAATTCAAGGAATTCATGGAATTCACGGAATTCAAGGATTTCATAGAATTTAAGGAAAATTCCAGGAAATCCAGGAATTTAAGGAAGCCACGCAATTCAAGGAATTTAGGGAATTTACAGAAAATTCCAGGTATTTAGGGAATTCACGAAATTCAAGAAATTTACTAAATTCAAGGAATTTACGAAATTCAAGGCAATTATGGAATTCAAGGAATTCACGGAATTTATTAAATTTAAGGAATTCAAGGAATTCGAGGAATGCAAGGAATTCACTTAATTCAAAGAATTTACAGAACTCACGATATTCAAGGAATTCGCAAAATTCAGAGAATTCACGCAATTCAAGGAATTCACAGAGTTCAAGGGATTCACAGAATTCCAGGGATTCACATAATTCAAGTTATTCATACATTCCATGAATTCTGTGAATTACTTGAATCCCTTGAATTCCGTGAATTTCTTGAATTCATAGAAATCCTTAAATCCAGATACCATTAGTATTAGTAGTAGTATACCATTAAGCCATTTCCCTTTCAGGGTAGGCGTGACACTACCCGATTTAGGTAGTGTTTCTAGGTGTATAGTTTCTTGTAGTAAATAGCTACAAGTTGGGCTCACCACACCCACGATGATGATTTTTATATTATAGTGAGATTATATTATATTATATTATTATATTATATTATTATATAATTATATAATTATTATTATATTATTATACACCCAGATAATTCAGGGAATTCCAAGGACTGCAATACAATGCAAGGAATTTAGGGAACTTAGATGCATTCAAGGAATTTAGACGAGGTCGAGGTATCTCGAAGAATTTAAGGAATTCACATAATTTAGGGAATTCCGAGGAATATAAAAGATTTCAATGAAGTTAGAAAAATTTAAAAAAATCTGAAAGCGTTGGAAGCATTCAAAGCAATTCACAAGAATTAAAAAGATTTTTTTAACATGCAGGTATCGAATTGGTTTTGGGTTCGATTTGGACCTGTTTCTCATTAAATAAAAAGTGGATAATAAGTTGAAAATTTCAGAAAAAATTGCAACTATCGAACATTAATATAGGAGGAGAGATTCAGAAAAAATAATGATTTGTTTTAATACATTTAAATAATAGTTAAATTGCATTAATTATTGCCTCGCTCTATGTGAAAAGTGGACAAAACGTTTAATATTTCCGAAAATAAACCGCAACATTCTCGCATTATTCAAATAGAATATTATTAAAAATAATAATAAATTGTTTCAACAATTATGTTTATTAACTTGAATTAATTATTAGCTCGCCCTAACTCAAAAGTGCACAAAAAGTGGATAATTTCAGAAAAAACTGCAACTTTAGAGTTAAAACAATTTATTTAAACGTCTAATTACCAGTACAATTTATTATTTTATACATAAGCAGCAATTAGTATTTAAAAAATGTATGGGATTTTTTTGGACCCTATAAATCAGACTTATGGGGATGATATTTAAAAAATAATTTTTGATTCGTGTTCTACGACTAATTGTGAAAAAAAACGTTGAGTTTCAGCTCGATTAACCCGATATTGACTATTCAGAATAAAATTTACAAAAACGTCTTTTTTTGGGAAATACCTGTTCAACTTCATGGAAACCTCTAAATATAATTTTTTTGAACGCATTTATTTTCTTGTGGATTCCAACAAATTTGGGGGCGATATGCATGAAAATTTTAAATAAAAATTTTGGACCAACCTAATGGACAAACATTTGATTTTTTTTCTTACCATAATTTCAATTGCCATGTGCATTAGAGATTTATAAAGTTAAATAATAAATCATATAAGTAACTTACTTGGAAGGCACAGAATGCGAGTGAAAAGCAGAAGATGGCAAACCTCATGGTTGAAAAATTCCTTTAATTACTATTAACCAGAAAAGGGAAACTAGAATTATGTCCCCTTAATGTGTAAAGTTGTCTTTTGACACTAACTAATTATCCCTCATCATACAGACGTGTCTTTCCGTTTAGAAATACCAATATTTATTTTGCGACATATTCTTCATGACACAGAGTGGATCCCCAGAAGGTGACTCAATTTAAACATTAAAAAATATGAAGCAATATTATTCATAGTCTTCTATATATATGTATAACGACAAATTACACACTAATTGAACAGAAAAAAAAGATGAATTGTTAAAAATAATTCCAAGGTCACTAAAACAATAACGATTCAGTTACATTTATATTAGAAGAAAAAAGGTTTTGTAAGATGAAGTATTGTCTAGAAATAAATAAAACAATATTTCGATGTAACACTCAATGCTTTTTCAATATTTTTTTCAGTCATACAAATATTGAAGTTACTTAATGTAAGTACTAATTGAAATTCACCAATACAAAACTTTTTTTGAATACCATAAAGAATACAAAATTATATTAATAATAATAAGATATAAAAATTTCAAATAAGTATTTGTTAAAAGTTTTTGAATACTTAAATTTGAGCTGAAATTAAATTATGAGAATTGAGAACAAGAAAACAAGTAAGATCCGTTTGTTTTTAAATTTAAATAAATATAATTTTGATAAGATTCTTGAGAAAATTAAAAAAGATTTTTGAATATTTAAGATTTGTCAAAAAAGAATCTGGAAGATTTTAAAGAACTCTTTTTTATTTTATAGGATTTTAAAAAATATTAGGAAAAATTCGAGTCTTTTTAAAAGATGTTTAGGACCTTTAGAAGTTTGGAAGCAATCAAGAAACATTTGATAAATTTTCGGAAATGTTTACAAGTTTTTAAATATTTCTAATCTATTTAAAATGTCTTGAATTCCTAAATATATTTTTAACTGACTCGTATTTTTCTTAAAATTTTGAAAAATGATTCAAAATTTAAAAAAATGGATTTATAATCTTCTACATATTCCCAGGAATTTTAAGATACTTTGTGTATTCTCTTGAAACCTTTCGAAATTCTTTTGAAGCTTCTAAAGTTTATTTTTGAAATCTTTAAGAATCTACATTTCTAAAAATTTTTTAAATGTTGATATTCTTTTCAACATTTTGCTTTAAAATCTTCTACACTCTTTTTCAAAATTTTAGGAAATCGTTTGATATGTTCAAGAAAGTTTTTTAATTTTCTCTTAAAGTTCATTTTTCAAAATGAAAACTCATTTAAAATTTCCACACTAGTCTTAAGAAATTTTTTTTTTTTTGATCTTGTCAGACCTTCTTAACCTTCTAATCTTTAAAAATTATTGAAATTTTTCCTGATTTTTTTTTTAATTCTGCTAAATAAAAACAATTCCTTCAAAACTTTTAGATTCATCCTTGACAATTTTTTAAATCTTTTAAAATGTTTTGAAATCTCTTTGAATATTCTCTTAGAATTAATTTTTCAAAATAAAAAGTTATTTTAATTCTTCCTAGGAACCTAATTTTTTTTTTCATTTTCGTGAAATCTTACAAAATTCTTAAACAATCTTTGTAAGTTTTAATTATTTTTAAATCGTTTCAAAACTTCTGAATATCTTACTGTAATATCTTAATGTCTTACTCAATTTTTTTCTAAAATTATGTAATATGGCAAAATTTTGCTTTGAAATCTTGTATACAGTCTTTCTACAAATTTTAGGAAATAATTAAAAAACTTTTGTAATTTTTTTAAATTTTCTCTTAGAATTAAATTATTATAGAATTAAATTAAGAAATAAAAAACAAGACAATCATTTAAAATTAGTCCATGAATCTTAAGAATATTTTTTTCATTCTCTTGACACCCTACAAAATTTAGTTTAGCTACAAATTTTTTAAATCCTGAAAATTTTAAAAAATTGTCTCAAAGTCTTCCATATTCGTTTTCCACACATTTTGAAATCTTCAAAACTTAAAATTATTCGTTTAAAATAAAACCTGAACCATTAAAAATTTTTCCAGAAATCTTGCGAAAAATTTTATCTCCTCGAATCTTTCATAACTATTGCATGGATACAATGTTTTTAAATCTTTAAAAATCACAAAAAAATAGGAAATTAAGTGGCTTGGGGATTCCTTGCATTTCTCTGAATCTCCTGCAAGTGTCATTGAAGCCTTTAAAAATGTCATAAGTGTTTCAAATTTTATATAATTCCATTAATTATAGGTTATATGTTTCATATATTTACAAACCAGAATAATATTGATTATTATTATTACGGAAGTTGTTGAAAATCAAAGAAAACATTGAAATTTACACTATTTTTGCAATGTCTATTCAAAAGATAGACAAATTGACTACATCCTGGGCTCATTTTATACAGAATTTTGAGAGCATTCAACCCTTTAGAGCGACAAAATTTTAGCTCTGACGTAATTAAAATTAAGAGAACTTTATCAGTCATCAAAAAAGAGGTGGTCGTAAACTTTTGCACGATAGTGTATTTTGAACAAAGTTATGTGCTCCTAATTTCCAATTTTTTAACTTCAATTAGATTTGGAAGCTGTAAATTATATCATCTTTATACGGTGTGAGATACTAATATAAATCTCCCTCTACTAATGCCCCTTCAGCCGCGCAGGCCCATTGTGAGCATTAGTTCCGCATTTGGTCGGTGTGCAGCGCTAGTGCTACCCTTTCTCGCAAGTGAAATTAATCGCCAAAGATATAAGAATGCTTCAACTTCAAACCTCGAATCAATATGCAAGGCGGCCGCGACTTGCCGATCGCTATACCTTTTTGATGTTTGAGACGTTAATTAACGTTTTCGGACTTAACAAAATAAATACTTTTTTTTCGTAGCGACATGCTCTTGAGGAATGTTGATGAATTGTGAAGAAAATTTAATCATTCTTCACTATTGTTTCAAAATCCCGCTACAAAAAAAAAAAATTTTAATGTAGCAGGTAAAATGTCGAGGTGTACCACTTTTTTTATACAAATTAAAAATTTTAATAAAGTCGATTTGTATGAATTAGAGCTATTTTCATTGAAAAATTGAATTATTTGTCAAAAATATGTCGCATTAATTCACTTTTTTTAAAAAACAAAAAATCGCAGCGGACATGAACATATGTTTTAACCTAGGTTTAATTACAGGTCTAAACCTAGGTCAGACCTGGTTTTTTCTCCCAGCCACTTGGACCAAGTCCTAAGAAAAGACCAGGTTTTTTCGGGAAGTGTGCTATGTGGGGTTTGCGATGAAATATTGGCTCACCGAAATTCGGTACCTGGAAAAAATGCAAATGAAGGCTAGGTTCACCGACATTCGGTGAGCGTAGCATAAATAATTTCCAACAATCAATTATATCAAATTTCATCAACTTTGGTCGACAAAAAATTCTGTAGAAGTCTTTGAATTCCCTTGAGTTATTTTGAATTCCTCCCAGTCTTTTGAATAATGCTGAATTCTGTCGATTTCTTAGAATTTACTTGTAATCTTTTATATTCTTCTAAAGATTTTTTAATTCTCTTGAACTATGATGAAACTTGATTTATGTTGAGTTCTTTGAATTCTTCTAAAATTATAGAATTATATATGCAGATATTTCCAAACTTATCAATTTTGGTAGACGGGTTCATCACTAATTAGTTAGGATGCACACGTTTTTTGAATTTTGCAAAATCTATCGGCCATACCACGCTGAAAAAAACCAGTTCTCGTCCGATCACTGAAGTTAAGCAGCGTTAGGCGCGGTTAGTACTTGTATGGGTGGCCATTCCAGAATACTGCGTACTGTTGGCACATCGTGGGTGTGGTGAGCCCACACTTGTAGTTATTTACTAACTACAAGAAACTATCCACCTAGAAACACTACCCGAATCGGGTAGTGTCACGCCTACCCTGAAAGGGAAATGGCTTAATGGTATACTACTACTGGTATACTATCGAAGTCTTTGAATTCACTTGAAGCCTTCGAAATTCCTTTAAAGTTTTTTATGTTCTCTTGAAATATTTAGAAAACACGTTAAGTTAGTTTGAATTCCATGAAGTCTTTTGAATTCTGCATAATTCTGTCCATTTCTTAGAATTCACTTGCAATCTTTTGAATTATTTTAAAGACTTTTGAATTATCATGAAATATCCAAGTGTTCGTTATCCTTTTAAAGTCTCTTAATCCTCCAGTTCATCTGAGTTCTTCTAAATTCTTCAAATTCTAATGAATACTATGAATTCTTTGAATTTTTATAAACTTTTTGAACTTTTGTGCTTTCTTTGAATTCTTGATATACCACTCAATTCTTTTAATTCTTGTAATTGTTTGGAAATCGTTTAAATACAACTGAATTATTCTAAACTCTCTGAATTTCTCTGAAAAAAATTGCATTCTCTTCAATACCTTGAACCTCTTAATTCGGAAGAAGGTCAAAATTGCTAGTGATAATCTCAACGAGGCCCGATCCAGAACACATTAAATGATTAGTCAGACATTAGTAATTCAATCATATCTCTCCGGCACACACGCATCTACCAAAAATTACAAAAAATTTCTTATGGTGCATTTTTAAGTGCGAGTACACCCCCTATGAAGAAATGTTGACGAAGCCCATACCAATAGGATTTAATTGACTCTAATTAGTTTTCACTAAGTAAGTTATAATTTGGTTAGCAAAAAGTATCATAATAATAAAAAAAATATAGAGGTTAAGTTCAAGAGATAGATAGTTATAGTTACCATGTTTAGATTTATATTAAACTTCAAGAGATTTGCGTGTGAAATAACATAAATATTAAAAACGGTTAAAAAATGTAAAATTCTAAATTAAAAAGTATATTTTTTATTAAAATTATTGTAATGCAAGATCTAGAATCTGAGATTTTTAATAAACTACATTTTCAAATCCTTTCCTATTTTCGTTATGTAGATGATACACTTTTAATTATTCCCGAAGACAACATTGAAATTACTATAAAAACTTTCAACTCAATTCATAAAAGATGACAATTCACACATGAAATAGAAAACAATAATACTATTAACTTTCTAAATATCAGCATCAACAAAAATGATAATGGTACCATCTCGACTAATTGGTTTCGCAAATCAACATATTCTGGTCGTTTGCTCAATTTTCTATCAAAACATCCATTGCAACAAAAAATAGCTATTATAAAGAACTTAGTCGATTCAGCTATTTTACTTTCTGATAATAAATTCCATAATGATAACTTAAAAATAGTAAAACATTTTCTTTTCTTAAATAACTTTCCACTAAATATCATTTATAAACAAATTGATAACAGATTAAAAGAATTTAATAACAAAAACAGAATTATTAACTCTAATGACACTATAAAAAAAGAATTGTATTACGCGCCTCCTCCTCAAGATCAACTCGTAGTCCCCCCACTTCATGCTGGTTTGTCACATTTTTAAAGTCCAAACTCGAAAACAAAAATACGCTGACATACGCGCGCTCACCTGGACTGTCATTCTCTTTTTTGTGCTGAAAAGTGTCACATCGTTTCGAGATGGGAAAAAAACGAAGTCATTCGGAAGAAAATAATTATTCGCGAAAGCTAGAAAAAAAAACTTCGCCGTCGCCGGAGATTCTCGTCTTCATCTTCTTGTTCGTCCTCTTCTTCAAGTTCTTCAGGTATATAACAAGCTTTGGATGCATTGCCTACCTGTTTTTTCAGGCGCTTACCTGATTAACCAAATCTGGCCCGCACCTGATTTGGTTAGAAACATGTTATTGTTTATAACCATGCAGGCTTTCACCTGCGTGAAGAGCAGCGGATGCTGCTATACTTTCATTGCAAAATACCATGCAGGCTCTCACCTGCGTGAAGAGTAGCGGATTCTATTCTCTCATTTTGCAACTATTTGCCACGAGTCTAATCTACACATGTCAGACAGGCCCTAACCTGTGTGTAGAGCAGCGGATGCTGCTATTTTTCCAGAGGCAATTACATGAAATCTCATTTTTATTATGAGATCTTCATATTACAATATTTCTTTTTTACTTTTAAACAGATAGTCGATCAAGGTCACGTTCTTCGTCGATTTCGAGGTATGATGATAGAAGACCAGACTTGCTAGGTGTTGTTGCTCAGGCATCTCCTGTAAATGAAACGCCAACAGCTTCAATTGCTCTGGGTTCTGACCGTTTGACCTTCGGATTGGACAATGATTCCCAACAACCTCCAGAAGTCCAGTCGACTTCTCAGAAAGATGATACATCCAAGAGAACGCTTAATGACGAGATCCTAAACGTGATTGGGAATCGTTATGTGGAAGAACGGGTTTTAGCACCAGCAATACACGAAGAATTTTCAGTCCGTTGGTTGGATATACTTAAAGTAGGTCTATCTAAGGAGGAGAGAACGGAGCTCCTCAAGAAATATCCACCACCCAGCAATTGCCTTTTGATTGATCCACCTAAACTGAATGTTGAAGTTAAAACTGCTCTTCAGTCACAAGAATCAGCTTTGTTAAGAGATGCTCGAATTATTTCGAAACAAGCTCGATTGACAGCCTGCATATCTGCAGTGGGAAAAACAATTTTAACCCTGACACAGCGGGATTCAATTACTGAACTTCTTCTAATAGAAGCTCTGAGCGACTCTTGCCATTTACTCGCTGATCTTCAGAATAATGAATCTCAAGTTAGAAGGAGCCTCATTTTGACCCACCTAAATTCAACTTCGAGGGATGATTTAAAATTAACACCGACTGACGGGTTTTTATTCGGCAAAGATTTAGCAGAAAATTTGACGTCAGCTAAGGTTTTGGAGAACACATCTAAGACTCTGAAATCAACAAAGAACCAGCATCCGGGAAATTCAAAAAACTTCAAAGGCCCGCCTCGTCGACAAAACAAACCTTTCCCATCGATGCTGGGCAGGCAGAAGAAAAAGTCTGCGGATCCTCCCAGGAATTACCGGAAACAGGATCCTCTTTCCAAAATCCAATCCAGGAGGGACTCCTCGAGGGGAAGGACGAAGGAACCTACGAGGGACTCAACGAGGAGATATTGAATGATTCTGTACGTAAAATTGCTGGACGACTACGTTCATTTTTTTCATAATTGGGAGAACCTAACCTCAGACTCTAGGATTTTATCTTAGATCGAGGGTTATGAGATACCTTTTTCATCAATTCCTTACCAGTTTGCACCCCTACTGAAAAAACTGACGTCGGATCCTAATAGTTTCTTGCGTCTTAGCCGACGTCATAACCCACGTAGTATCCTTCGTCGGATCCTGATAGTTTCCGACGTCAGAAACGACGTAGGAAACGTCGTAGAGTATTGGGATCGTTTCCGACGTCGGAAACTATTAGGAGCATAATAGGATCCTAATAGGATCCAACGAGATTTAAAAAAAAAATGTTTATGGAATAATAACTGTTACATACCTAATTCTTAATTTATAGAATAACAATAAACTTCGCTGTCAGGTTGGGGAGCTGAATGTCTTGAGCATAAGGCTAATGGTTTTTGGTCAGAAAAGGAACGCGAACACTCAATTAATTTATTAGAATTAATGGCTGCATTTTTTGGCCTTCAATGCTTGGCTAAAGACTTTCACGATGGCAATATCCTCTCAAGAATTGATAATACGACAGCAGTGTCATACATTAATAGAATGGGGTGTGTACAGTTTAAGGATTTGAATAAAATCACGAAAGAAATTTGGACTTGGTGTGAAAGTCGTAACATTTGGATTTTTGCTTCATATATAAGTTCAAAGGATAATTTCGAGGCGGATTTAGAATCAAGAAATTTGGAAAAGGAAACCGAATTTGTATTAGCCTCTTTCGCTTTTAATAATATTGTTACAAAATTTCGAACACCGGACATTGACTTATTCGCAAGTCGTACAAATACGAAGTGTATTCGCTATGTATCCTGGAAAAAAAGATCCTGGGTCTAAGGCAGTTGACGCATTTACACCTAATTGGAAAATATTTTTCTTTTATGCTTTTCCACCGTTTAGTATTATTCTAAAAACTCTGAGAAAAATCAAAAAGGACCAGGCGGAAGTTATTCTGGTAGTGCCTGATTGGCCTGCTCAGCCTTGGTACCCACTGATTCAATTCCTATTGATTCGTACTCCAATTACATTTAACCCAGAATAAAATCTTGTAATTTGTCATGACAGGAACCCTCATCCTCTTTCGAAGAGCCTTACCCTGGTGGCCGGATGGTTATCCGGCAAGCATTCCCGAGAAGAGAAATTCCAGAATCTTCCATGATTGTCATGAATGGTTCTTTAAGTGTTTCTTCTTATAAAATTTATGACGGAGCCTTCAAGAAATGGTGGCATTTCTGCAAAAAGAAGTCTATTGATCTCTTCAATCCACCAGTATCTGAGTTTTTAAGTTTCCTTACAGCTGAGTATGAAAAAGGGTTGTCTCATAACAGCATCAATTGTACGAGATCAGCTGTTTCATTCATCTTAGAAACAGATGTTGCACGCGATGAAAGAGTAAAACGTTTTTTCAAACGGGTGTCCAATCTCCGACCCTCTAGACCCAGATATTATTGCACATGGGATCCAAAATTAGTTTTCGATTACTTTTTGTCTAAACCTCTGAACGAAAACTTAACTCTGGAACAATTGTCCAAAAAAGTTATTACTCTTCTTGCCCTTGTTACTGGCCATAGAATGCAAACATTCTCGTTGATCAAAATAAATAACATCAGGAACACTGAATCTTCTCTAGAAATTAAAATCCCCGATCGTATTAAAACGTCGGGTAAAACCAAAACACAACCCCTCTTAATCTTAGCTTTTTTCTCCGAAATTAAGATTTGCGCAGCTTCTGCTGTACAATATTATGTACAAAAAACAGAAGGATTGCGCAACTCTGCAGAGGAATTGTTCATTTCTTTTCGAAAGCCTTTTCATGCAGTTTCTTCGAATACCTTAAGTCGTTGGGTAAAAGAAATCATGACAAATAGTGGAATTGATACACAGATATTCTCAGCTCACAGTACGCGGCATGCAGCCACCTCGTCTGCTAAGCGACTAGGAGTTGATTTAGACCTAATTAGGAAAACGGCAGGTTGGACAAAAATTTCAGAAACATTCGCAAAATTTTACGATAGACAAATTGTTAAGGATAACCAAGAATTTGCCAGGACAATTTTAACTGGTTAAGTTTCAGAACTTTAGTTATCCCAATTCGTTACATTAAATTAAATTATCTCGGAACATATATGTATGAAATTTAAATAGAAATAATATAATAAGGTTCATTCAGTCTTCTTAAAAAAATTTATTTCTTTGCCGTAATAGACTTTAAATATCTAAGAGTTGATCTTGAGGAGGAAGCGCGTAATACAATTATATAATTGAACGAACTTACCTAGTGAAGTTGGATTAGAATTGTATAAGCGCCTCCTATGAATAGATCAATCCCACCCTATTGTAATCATATATCATCCGATGAACTAAGTTCTTAGTTCTTCCCAAATTATTACGGCAATAATACTTTAAAATAATGACAGTCCAGGTGAGCGCGGGTGTGTCAGCGTATTTTTGTTTTCGAGTTTGGTCTTTAAAAATGTGACAAACCAGCATGAATTGGGGGGAGTACGAGTTCATCTATTCGGAGGAGGCGCTTATACAATTGTAATCGAACTTCACTAGGTAAGTTCGTTCAATTATATAATTTCATCCTAAAAGCAACATCACTATTCCAGACTATGGTAAAATTTCTAAAAATATAAAAAGAATTTTGAAAACTTATAAAATTAACAAGACTTTTAGTATTAATTCTAAACTTGATAAAATGATAAAATTAGGCAAAGACCAATTAGAAATTTTAGAAAAAACTAACGTTGTTTACCGTTTCTCTTGTAATTGCGTCAAATGCCATATTGGACGAACAAAAAGACCTTTGCACATTAGACGTAAAGAACACCAGGATAGTGTTAGATTAAACTACAATAATGTTCTTAATGACCACTTAAATAATAATACTAATGGTAATATTTCTCACTATTTTCATTGGGATGAGATTGAAGTTTTGCATCAAAAGAATCATACTATAAAAAGAGCCTTTGCAGAAATGGTTTTTATTTAAAAAGAACTAGGTAACTGTTTGAATAAAATCACTAATCTTGATCACCTTAATGAATTTTACAATTCTATTGTAGAGTTATTTTCATGAAATTTATCTTGAACTTTCATACAATATCGAATACAATTAAATCAACTTATCTTGCTTGTTTCTACTTCTTGAATATCCGTTTTTCAATCTTCAACTGTTATAACTTTCAAATTTTGGCGCCTTTTCCTCCATTTCTAATGTATGTTAGGTTACCGAATTTCCTTGACAGTCACTTTTGGAGTCATCTTTATGGGAGCAGGATGTTTCTCCATCCTGCTCTCATAATAATTTTAATAAATAATATACTTTTCAATTTAGAATTTTACATTTGTTAACCGTTTTTAATATTCATGTTATTTCACACGAAAATCTCTTGAAGTTTAATCTAAATCTAAACATGGTAACTATAACTATCTATCTTTTGAACTTAACCTATATATTTTTTTCATTATTAATATACTTTTTGCTCACCAAATTATAACTTACTTACAGAAAATTCACACACTCTAAATTATTCGACATGTGTCGATATAAAGGAAAACTTTGTTTAAATTACTATTGTTTTTAATTATTAACTACTATCAACTATTCCAAAAATGACGTTCTAGGATTTTCGTAACTATTCCGTAAGTTGGTTGTTTACATTTTTTCTAAAAAATTGTTCAGTTTAATACATTAATTGATTTTTATTATATCTTTTCAGACTTTTATAACTGTTTTTCCCCTGATGATGGAAACAGTGTTTCTGAAACGTTGGGTTACTTTTTAACATTTAAATAAAATGGTCCGATAGTGTTGATACAACATTGTTGCTTCTTTTTTTCTCCTATTTGGATTCTCGGACGTTAAAGACTTTTATAGTTTTCACTAATTGACGAACTCATTAAGATTTCTTTGCGGATTTTTAAATATAAATTGTTTCTAGTATATAAAATACTACTTTCTACTGGTAATCAGATGTTAGCATGAATTGTTTAAACAATTTATTATAGTTTTTAGCAATTTTGTCTCAACATAGAGTTAGAAAATCGCGGTATTTCCGAATTTTTCTACTTACATTCTCTTTTTGAGTTGGATCGAGTCAATAATCAATTATATTTTACAGAAATAATTGTTTAAACAATGTTTTATTATTCATAATATTATTCTTTTGAAATAATGCTAGAAATTAGACTGAGATGATAATTAATTGAAGTTAACAAATATAATTGTTTGAATAATTTATTATTATTGTTTATAATATTCTCTTCAAATAATATTAGACATTCGCGGTTTTTTTCGGAAATTTTCGACATTTTGTCCACTTTTCACTTGGAATGTGGAAATAATTAGTGAAATGTAATATACACAATTATTTTAATAAATTGTTGTTTTTTAACTATCTTCTCCTATATAAATGCTAGAGAGTTGTGGGTTTTTCTGAAATGATTAGCTTTTCTTTGACTTTTTATATAAGAACAAATAATGAATATTAATAATATTTCGAACAAAAATGCTCTCAGTAACTACTTCGAGGAAAATTTGCATTTGATATGATCCATATAGAAAATTTGAAGAATGTTTCAAATATCTGTTTTATTTCAGAATAATATAGTTACAAAAAGAAAGAGATTGCTGAGCAAATTATTCCCTCCATTATTTATTTATTATTTGTTTAAAACCATAAATCCGAAGCAAGGTTAAACATTTTATAAAGAACTGCAACTTTTTAGCAATTATCTGAGAGAGGATAGTTATAAACGATAATAATTTGTTTAGACAATTATTTTTATTAAATATTATTAAGTGTTACCTCGATCTCAGTGAAAAGTTAACGAAAAGTTGAATATTTCAGAAAAAACCGCAACTTTCTAATATTCTTCGAAGATAATATTAAAAATAATAATAGATTGTTTAAAACAATATGTTTGTTAACTTAAATTGATTATTACCTCTCTCTATGTGAAAAGTTGAGAAAAAGTCGAAAATTTCAGAATAAATCCCTAGAGAAGATAATTATGAGCAATAATAATTTGTTTAAACAATTATGTTATTTAAAGAAAATATTATTAAAAATAATGATAAATTGTTTAAACAATTCAGTTTTCAATTCATATTGCTGCAACTGTGAAGCATTCTTCCAAGAGAATATTAATAAAAAATAATAATAAATTGTTCAAACAATTATTTGTGTTTTTAATTGGCCTTTGTCTAGCCAAGAAGTTCAAAATAAATTGAAATATTCGGAAAAACCGTCAATTTCTAACTCTATTATAAGAAAAAATGGTTGAAAACAAAAATGAATTATTTAAACGTCTAATTATCAGTAGAATTTATTATTTTGTATATTAGAAGCATTTAGTATTTAAAAAACCACAAAAAATTATAATTAGCGCCAAGAAACTCGCAAAATCCCATTTTTTACATATAGGGTTATTTTGGGACCCTATAAAATGGACTTATGGGAGTGATATTTGGAGAAAAAAATTTGATTCGTATTATATCGCAAATTTTGAAGAGAAACCTTGAGTTATAACTCGATTCACCTAGCATTAACGATTCTGAATAAAATTGATAAAAACGTCTTTTTTCGTATGGGAAATACGTGTTAAACTGCATGGGGATTGCGGAACCTCTAAATATCATTTGAAAAACGCATTTATTTTTGTGGGAATTCGAACAAATTTCGGGGCGATATGCATGAAAATTCAAAAAAAATTCTCCCAGCCCATTTTTGGATCACCCTAGTGTCCAGTGAGATACGATTGAATAAATAATTGCAAAGAATAATCATTTAATTAGGACTAGATCGGACATAATTGGTGAACGCATCTATAAAGCATTTCCAAAACACACCAATTATCACAGGGCGAGAGAAGGTTGCGATGCTCGCCTCGGAAGGGCCGCAGTGCGCGAGTACTTATTCGAGTATATTGTACAATATTATGCATTCCAATTGGAAACGATTCAGGTGGCCCTGACTCTTTACGTTTGAATCCCCCCGATTTGTGACCAAGGCTATTTACAGGCAACCCCCGAAACTGGACTGAAACCGAGAGTTTGGTGTGTACGACGCTCCTAATTTAGATCTAAATTATTCAACATTATTTCAACATTTCTTCATAAGGGGTGTGGTCGCAGTTAAAAATACTTTAACAACAAAAATTGTGGGCCGTACTTAAATTACGTAACGGATTATAGGCCCTCCCCCCCCCCAGCAACCCCCCGTAATGAACCGTAACAGAATATTTGTAACCCCTCCCCCACCCTGGTACAGAACGTAAATTATGGTTTTCTCTGTCCATTAATAATAAAACACGAGCATTTTAATCTTGTAATATTTTCAACATAGGATCTTTTATAAACGGAATACAACAATATTTCAGAAACGAATTTAAAATTTTCAAATTTATTTATTCCAAACAAGAAAATGACTTTTTTTCTACCATAAAGGATGATTTTTTTCACAAAATACTTGAATTTTCAAAGAAATAATTGAAATTCAAAAAAAAAATAAAAAATTCAATAAGAAGACGAATTTTCAACCAATGAAGATTTTTTCAGTCACAAAAAAAAACTTCCAATTGAATGAATTTCCAATTAAAAAAGATGATTTGATTGAATTTCAACCAAACAGTTCCATTTTTATACAAGAAAGATGAAATTTCTACTAAAAAAGATAAATTTTTAAATAAAAACATTTTGATTTTTATCCAAAAAAGAGTTTAGTTTGACTTTTGAAGATCAAAATATGATTTTTAAACAAGAAGTGAATTTTCGAAAAGGCAAATTTTCAAAAAAAGTTTAATTTTCATTCAAAAAAGTTTGCAGTTGACTTTTCAACACGAAAATATGAATTTTTATCAAAAATTAAATTTTCTACGAAAATAGTTGAATTTTTATCAAAAATTAAATTTTCTACGAAAATAGTTGAATTTTCAACCAAAAAAGACGAATTTTTAACAAAATAGTTGAATTTTCAACCAAAAAGGATTACTTTTAACAAAATTGTTGAATCTTCAACCAAATAGTTGCATTTTCATCCAAAAAAGATGAAACTACTAAAAAATATGAATTTTTGAATCAACAAAAAAAAGAGTTGAATTATTAATAAAAAAGGATGACTTTTTAACAATATTGTTGAATTTGAACCAAACAGTTGCATTTTAAATTCTTGATCCAAAAAAGATTAATATTCTACTCAAATAGATTAATTTTCAAATCAAAAAGATAAATTTTCGAAAAAATAGTTGAATTTTCATCAAAAAAAGATTTTGGTTAACTTTTCAAAACCAAAATATAAATTTCAAACAGTAAATAAATTGTAAGCAGAACAGTTGTATTTTCAATCAAGAAGGATGACTTTTTAACAAATTTGTTGAATTTTTGACCAAAGAGTTTCATTCTTATCCAAGAAAGATGCAATTTCTACTAAAATAGATGAATTTTTAAATTGGTAAGATAAATTTGCAATAAAAAAATGATTGAATTTTCAACCCAAAAATACGATTTTTCAAAAAAACAGTTGATAATTTAACAAAAAAGGATGTCTTGTTAACAACATTGTTGAATTTTCAAACAAATCGTTGCATTTCTATTCGAAAAAGATGAAACTACTAAAACAGATGAATTTTCGAATCAAAAAGACAAAATTAAAAAAAATATTAAATTTTGATCCAAAAAAGTTCGCAGTTGACTTCTCAACACCGAAATATAAATTTTAATCAAAAATTAAATTTTCTACGAAAATAGTCAAATATTAAACCCAAAAAGACGGATTTTCAACAAAACAGTTAAATTTATAATAAAAAAGGATGTCTTTTTAACAAAATTGTTGAATTTGAACCAAATAGTAGCATTTATATCCAAAAAAGATGAATTTTCTACTAAAACAGATGAATTTTCGAATCAAAAAGATAAATTTTCAACAAAATAAATGAATTTTCATCCAAAAAAGTTTGCAGTTTACTTTTCAACACCAAAATATAAATTTTAAAGTAAAATTAAATTTTTTACGAAAATCATATGTAACCTAAAAAACGAAATTTCAAAAAAACAGTTGAATTTACAACCAAAAAGGATAACTTTTTAAAAAATTGTTGAATTTGAACCAAATAGTTGCATTTTCATCCAAAAAAGATTTTGGTTGACTTTTCAAAACCAAAATATGAATTTTAAATAACAAATAAATTGTAAACAAAACAGTTGAATTTTCAATCAAATAGTTGCATTCTTATCCAATAAAGATGAAATTTCTACTCAAATAGATGAATTTTTAAATTAAAAAGATAAATTTTAAACAAACAAGTAGTTGAATTTTCAACACAGAAAGACAAATTTTCAACAAAGCAGTTAAATCTTCAACCCAAATGTATGACTTTTTAACAATATTGTTGAATTTTTAAACAAATAATCAAACTTATAACTTCCCCTGCTGCCTTCTCTCTCTCCATGCTGTTTTTCTTAACCAACTCATATACCTTCCTTCCCTCCTCATGCATCCTTCTCACTTCATCCATCTACAGTCCATTCGTTCTAAAATACCTTTCTCTTTCAACCTCCATCTTGCCACCCCCCCCCCCTCCTGTTCTCCTTCTCCCACCAACACTCCCTAACCAGCTTACTTCCCCCCTCTTCCAAAAATTTCTCCTCATATTTACACGCCCGACTCCCCACTAGAATCTCTACACTCGCTCTCCCCGTCTCCCTCCTGACAATATAATTAGGCGTGTTCCTTGCCAGCCCCAGTGTCCACTTTACATCCCTGAATACAGTCGCAGTACAATTTCCAGTGCATACAGAGCCTTCCGAATAGAAAGGGTCAAAGTTTCATGGTCCTAACTCGTGACCTATTAGAGCTAACAAATTTTATTTTTTGTTATTTTACGAAAAATGTAGTCCTCCATTATTTATCATATTATTACTTTTCTGAAGGATACGTACGAAACGAGCAGTTTTGAAAAAAACTTTTTTGACTACAAATATCTCAAAATAGCAAAAAAATTATGTTTGTTTGAAGAGTCATAATTCTTGATCTATGGAGAGTAAAAGATTATATTTGTTTTAGACTTACGCATAACTTCCTACCCTAGAACTTTTTCTTTTGCACCACTTACGTACCTTCACCGAAAAGTTCACCGAAGTATTTTGAAAAACTGGACACGAGTAATTTGCCCTGAAAAATAGGTCAAAAGTGGTCAACTTTGAGAGGCCATAAATTATGACCTATTGGGGCTAGGTCATTTCATTTTCCTCAGAATTACTAGAAATTTCGTCTACTTTAATCGAAATTTAGAACATTTTTTCGTGAAGTTAGCAGGTTCCAAAGTACAGATACAAACTTCAGAATTGGGTTTTTTCGCCTCTTTTTTTTCAAATCCGGGTTCTTTGAAGAAGAACTCGGCACCTATTGGAGATAGGAGGTTCTTTTTTTCAACTTTCTCAGAATTTACTCTAGTTCAATTTTGCAGTTAAAAATTTTGCAGTGAAATACATTGTGGCAGGTTAGTCTACGCAAACACGATTTTTGGAACTTTTTTCAAAAATATTTCTGGGACGCACGGTAGTCATTTCTAGAAAACCTTTTTTCGAGTGGGAGGTTTCAGGCTGATAATGATGGTGTACATTCGATCTTTGGGCTCGAATGTCTACCTTGAAACTCGACTGTGAAAAAACCGGATGATCTCAAAAGATCGCTTTCTGCAGTTTTCCTCTCCCCTGGCCAAACCTCCAGGCAAATACGAGTACTTCTAATAAAGTCGGATGCAGCCGCGGTTTATCACTGGTTGTGAATCAATTCATATCGTAAATTTTTTTTTATTTGAAGTTTTTTTTTCATCCGCTATTATAAAGAACAAGAAAACTCCTGGGACACCTTTTACAGATAACGAGTCACAGACACCAAGCTTTGGCGTTATCTATCTTTTTCAATGTCATTACTCGAGAACACCTGAGATTCTTATACTCATATCTTTACACTTTGTACACAGTTTTGATTCTAAATAAAAAATTTTCAAATTTGTGTCATCCTTCTGCGCATCGAGTTTCATGAATCAATAATTATTTATTTTTTAATATTTAATATAATAATTTGAATAATTAAATAATAATTGTATGCAGCTATATTATAGTTTACTCTGTTCGTCTTGATAGAGGAAACCTTTTTTTTTGGTTCCACCTGACGAAACTAAAATGGTAAAACTTATTTAACTAAATTTGGTAAATTTTACATTTCAATTTTATAAATTACCACAAATTTTCATAGTCTCGAATCAATCAAAATTTATCTGAAAATGTATCCCTTTGGTTAAGAACTAAACCCGTTTCTTGAAAATTCCTTTTTTTTGTTGAGAACTAATTTTTTCAACTAAAAATGTAACTATTACATTTTTGGTTGGAAATAGATATTTTTAATTGAAAATTGTTTTTTTTCAGTTCAAAATTGAAATGCTAGTTAAAAATTTCACTGTTTGGTCAAAATTTAACTACTTGGTTAAAATTTTAACTACTTTGTTGAAAATTCTATCTTATTTTGGGTTGAGGATTCATCTCATTAGTTCAAAATTTATATATTCCATTTAAATAAAATTATTCTTCTTGGTTGTAAAACCATCTTTCAAGTTGAATGCTGACCTCTTTTGTTTAAACTTTGGTTTTTGTGAAGATTCATCATTGTAGCTGCAAATTCATCTCCTTGGTTGAAAATTTAAGTATTTTGTTGAAAATACGTTTTTTCTGTGGTTGACAACTAATTTCTCAAACTAAAAATATAACTATTCCATTTTCTGTTCAAAATTGACATTTTTTATTAAAAATATACTTTTTCAGTAAAAAGTTCAACTTTTTGTTGAAAATTCATCCTTGTTTGGTAGAAAAGTAATCTTCTTCGTTGAAAAATTAATCTTGTTGGTTAAAAATTAAAACGATTTGGTTGTAAATTAATCTGTTTTGGATATAAATGAAACTATTTTTTTTTAATTAGTCTTTATAGCTGAATTGTTAGTTGAAGAATCAACTTCTTGGTTTGAAGTTAAATTACTGTTAAAAAATTCTTTTTTCTTTGGTTGAAGATTCATAAATTTAATTGAAAATTCCTATTTAAGAATCTTAAATTCAGATCTTTTTTATAAAATTCGTCATTTTGTCTTGAAAATTGAACAGTTTGCATAAAATTAAACTATTTGGTACAAATTTCATTTTTTTAATGAAAAATCATATTTTCTGGTTAAAATTCAACTGTCTTGTAAATAATTTGTCTTTTTGGCTTCATTTTGCTGAAAATTGATACATTTTGTTGAAAATTCGCCTTTTTTGGTCGAAAATTAATTTTCTTGGTGGAAAATTCATCGTTTTCATTAAAAAAATTCAACTACTTGGTCAAAACTTGAACTACTTAGCTAAAAATTTAGGTTTTTTTTAAATTCGCCTCTTTTGTCGAAAATTTAACTTCTTTTAACTATTTGGTGAAAAATTCATGTATTTTGTTGTAAATTCATGTTTTTGATTAGAAAAATTAATATTTTTTGTTGAAAACTCATCTTTTTGGTTGAGGATTCAACTATTTGGTTAAAAATTATTTTTTTTTAATTTAACTGGTTGAAAATTTGATTTCTTTTTTGCTGAAAATTAATTTTTTTAAACTGAGAATTTGAAGATTCTATTTTTAGTTAAAAAGTATATTTTTCAATTTATAATTTAACTATTTTTTTGATCATTCAAATGTATTGTAAAAAAATCTTCTTCTTGGCTTGAAAATTCAACTGTTTTTTGTGGAATTTTAATCTTTTTTTCTATAAAAATTCAACTATTTGGTTAAAATGCATCTTTGTAGGTTGGAAATTCATGTTTCTAGGTTGAATTTTTTTTAATTTGTCCATTTGGGTCGAAAGATCCACTGTTTTGTTAAAAAGTCTTTCTTACTTGAAAAGTAATCTATTATTTGTGATAATGTAATATATTTCGACTTGAAATCTTAGGAATTTGAAGTGTTCCATAATAAATTCAATATGATATTTACATTCATTTTATTTAAAAGAATTTATTTTCCTATTTTCTCTATTTTCAGAGAATTTTAAGCTACGTTAATTTTCAGGGAAGGGAAGGAGGTAACACTACGGTTGTTAACGAGAGGGGACAGTCAATCACAAAAAGCCCAGAATTGATAATGTTTAAGTAGTTTATCATGACTCTATAGTATATAGAATAAAATGTATGAAAGATCAAACAAGGGGAAGGCAGACGCTGGGAATAATACCATTCAGATAAGAAGAAAAGTATAATATTTGGAAGATACCTTATTTATTTGACGCAAAAACTCAAGAGTTAAACTATACATAGCAATTGTACACGTCAATATCTACTTTGCGAATCAACATTACATACATTTGTCAGTGCAAGTTTCGTATCATCGATGGTAACGTCTGAAAGATCCACATTCCTTGATTTGGTTTGTACTTTAGAGCTGAAAGATCATTAATAACATAGTCGTCATTTGGCATTTCACCTGATGCTACAGCTAAGGCAACATCGTGTATCCCCCCAGGTCCTTCGTGAAGTTCTACGTATTTTGGATGCCGTAAAATAGGATGTAGATGTAATCTTTCGTAATCTCCATCAGGTTTAGCAAACATAACCTGATACTCCTCACCGGCAAGAAAAAAGCTAGCCCTCGTTGCGATGACTCGAGGATGCACTACAACGCCTTCGCCAAGACGGTTTTCACCGCTCACAACATGGACCCATCTGGGACGTAGTTGGGGTTGATGATGCTCAGGTACGTGGGGTTGATGATGCTCAGGTACGTGGGGTTGATGAGGCTCAGGTATGTGGGGTTGATAATACTCTGGCGAATTTGAACCCGTCGAAGATGCACGTTTTTGACGAATAAGAAGAACCGATAATGAGTCTGCAAGAATGAAAAGAATTAATTTATTAGCAGCATTTATTATATTATCTACTCAACTACATTCTAAGTTTCCTTAATATTGATGATCTCAGTTTTCATTATTTTTTTCACAATGCAAAACAAAAATAATTTCAATTTATCCCGTACTTTTCGATAAATGTTGCTTAATATAGTCAGTACGAATTGATAAATTACCCTTTCACCTTCAGTATCCTGAGCGCGGACGCTGAAGAGAAATGGCTGACCATATCAACTCACGACGTTGCATCACTGTCCTACGGGGATTACAGTGAATGCGAGGGGTGAGAGCCGGCTATGGTCAGACACACCTCATAAGAAATCCGTCCTATACTATCCTCCAAATGGTCAAGGACATATCTGCATTTTTTTAGCGAGATTTGGGTAAGGAATATAATATAATTTAATAATATAAATTATTTTCACCGTAAACGAGATCACCCGGAATTTCAAAAGATTTCAAGGAATTACAAATGCTTTAGAACATTACAAACGATGACACATGATTACGAGAAGATTTCAAGATTTGAAGCGATTTTAACGGATTTTGATAAATATAAAGGGGTTTCGATGAATTCATGGTATTTTAAAGGATGTAACGGAATATTAAACACTATAAATTTGAATCAGTTACAATTTTCACTAATTTCAGTCAGCGTTTTTCAAATATTTTGAAAGATTATACGGGATTTCTAAGGATTTTAAAAGATGGAGAGGGTTTTCGAGAATTTCACGGAAATTTAAAAGATTTTAAGATGTTTTAAAAGATTCCAAAGTATATCCTCAGATTTTAGTTGATTTTGTAAGATTTGAATAGATTTGACGGAATTTCAGAGTATTTTCAAATATTATAAAGCATGTTCAAAAATTTTAAATTAAATTTATTCAGAAAAAAGATCTGCTTTAACTCTGCTGGGATTCGAACAGCAGGTCAACTGATTTCCGGTCAGGTGCTCAAACCACTGAGCTACTAGAGAGATCAGAGGAAGAATCCCGTTTCTGAAATACGCTTCATTATGCAAGATGTTATATACAAATCAATTTTGTACTAGGAATCTGTATTATCATCGCAGATGGTAACGATCGATCCAAAGAGAAATCCTTTCACACACACTGTGAAAATGGAAATCTACAATATCGATCAAAGTTATATTCTCTAATACAGAAAATATTTAACGTCCACAGACTAGATGGAGCTATAAATTAAAAATTTTTAAATTAAATTTATTCAGAAAAAAGATCTTCTCCTTTCACTCCGCTGGGATTCGAGCACCAGTTCAACTGATTTCCGGTCAGGTGCTCTAACCACTGAGCTACTAGAGAGATAGTAATTTCAAGGATTTTCATGACTTTCAGCAAATTTTAATATATTGCAGGGGATTTCAAGAAATTCGGAAAGATTTCTACGGCTTTGAAAGATTTTAAAAATTTTTGAAGGGATTTTCAAGATTTTAAGAGATCTCACAAGCTTTCGACATATTTCACGGATTTTTATGGATTTTAACAGTTTTTTTTTTTTTTTGAAATTTTAAGAAATTACCGGGGATTTTAAAGGACTATGATGGATTTCAAGAGAATTCAAAATAAGTTACAGAATTTTAAAGGATTTCATGTAATGCCGAAGTATTTTCGCCAACTTGGATGGATAAAGTATAACCTCGGATTTTAGAGGATTTTGTAAGATTTGAATTGATTTAACGGAATTTCAAAGCATTTCCAATTATAAAGCATTTTGAGGAATTTCAAGGATTTTCAATGACTTTCAAAAGATTTTAATATATTGTAGCGGATTAAAAAAATGCATTTCTATTTATTTTGGTTCTATTTTTTCTTCAGTTTGAGGTTTGAATAATTTGTAAACTTTCTTACATTTTTAAAGAGTTGAGAAAAATTAAATTATGGACAATAACTTATTTTGAAGAATTCGAAAAACAGTTGGAAGCTTTTCAATAATTATGAATGATTTTAGGAAATTGAATTTTTTTCAAGGTTTCTAGGAAAATTTTAAATGGTTTAGGTTTTATTTTAAAAGATTAATTTTAAGTTTTGAAGATTTTAAAATGTGTGGAAAAAGAATATGGAAGACTTTGAGACAATTTTTTTTAATTTTTCAGAATTCAAAAATTTGGTAGGTAAACTGAATTTTGCAGGCTGTCAAGAGAATGGAAAATAGTATGTTATGCACCTAGGGGGATGAAAAATTGCCTCTGCCCGTTGGCACATACGATATTTTTTATAACAAAGGGATGATTTCAGACATTTCTCGAAATACAGTCATGATTTCAGTCCATTTTAGATTTTGAATCAAGAAGCATTATATTTATGTTAACTTATTCCAAATTATCAAAAATTCAAGACAAAAAATTACCGGAAATTTTTGTTAATTTACGGTAATTTTAGAGGTGATTTATCGTAACTTACCATAAATTGCCCAAAATTCAATTTAAAAATATCTATAAATTTTCGGTAATTTTACAGGTAAATATGGTATCTTACCATAAATTACCGAAAATTCATTTTTTTTAATTTTCATAAATTTCCGGAAATTTATAAAAAAATTCGGTCATTTATGGTAATTTTACCGGCAAATATGGTAATCTACCATAAATTACCCAAAATTCATTTTTCAAAATTTCGGTCCTTTATGTTTATTTTACCGGTAAATATAGTAACTTACCATAAATCATCCAAAATTCATTTTTAAACATTCCCATAAATTTTCGGAAATTTTTCAATATTTTCGGTCATTCATGGTAATTTTACCAGTAAATATAGTAACTTACCATAAATTACCCGAAATTAATTTTTCAAAATTTCAATAAATTTCCTTTAATTTATGAAAATTTTCTGTCATTTATGTTAATTTTACAGGTAATTATGGTATCTTACCATAAATTACCCATAATTCATTTTTAAAAATTTTTATAAATTTCTGGAAATTCATGAAAATTTTCGGAAATTTACGGTAATTTTATCAGTTATATTCGTCTTTTTTGTAGAAAATTATCTTCGTGTTTAAAAATTAATCTATTTCAGTTGAGGATTCAATTATTTTGTTCAACAATAATAACAAATAACACATTATTTACACAAATTACTCATAAATATAAATTCAAAATAATTAGATATCAATTTTATTTTATTTAAATACAAAAAACAGTATTTTCATTTAGGGAATATAACCTATACGATACACAGTACTGAACTTAATGTTTAAGTGTCATATTCATTGAAATGTTATTCAAAATAACTTCGCACACTACTAATATTTTAAAAATATTACTTAATAAATGCAACAGATTTTCAATGTAATTTGTCAATTTGATAACTTTGAGAATAAGTGTAGGGTGACCACGCGTCCCTTTTTTCCGGGACATGTCCCGATTTTTGGGTGTTTTGAGAAGCATCCCGGTTTGTAGTAAAATTTCCCGGTTTTTGTCGAAATACCAAACTTGAAAAAAAACATTTTGCTACAGTTCCTTTTTTGCGAAAAATAACAAGGTTCCTTTATTTACAACATAGTAGTTACCGCCTCCAAATTATTGTTCAGAATTGACGACCGTATGACTTGGATACTAATATGCTTTTCATAAATATAAAAAAAAGACGTGAGCAACCACTGATAAATCAATTTTTCATGAATACATGAATACATTTTATTTTTAAAGCAGAGGAAACTCATTTAGACTCTTCTTTTAAATTCGAACTGAATTTTTAAGTTAAAAATTTGAGTGGATTTGAAAAAAAAACTTTTAAACCCAAAAGATTGAATTTTCAAAAACAAAAAAAGATAATTTCCAACGGAAAAAGATGAATATTCAAGGCAAAAAGACGAATTTTCTACAAAAAAGTTGAATTTTCAAACTGAAAACATGAATTCACTACTAAATAGTTGAATCCCCCCCAAAAAAGATTAATTTTCAACCAATAATATTAATTTCTACCAAAAAGACAAATTTTCAACAAAATACATGAACCTTCTTATTTGATACATGAATTTTTCTTGTTGAAAATTCATCATTTAAAATATCAATTTTCAACCAAAATAGTTGAACTTTAGACCCAAAATATGAATTTTCAACCAAATAGTTTAATTTCCTACAAAATTGTTGAATTTTCAAGACAAAAAAAAAAACGATTTTTCTATAAAACTTTTGAATTTTCAACCAGAAAATATGAATGTTGAACAAAATAGTTGAATCCTCAACTGAAATAGATTAATTTTTAAACAAGAAGATAGTTTTCTACAAAAAAGACGAATTTTCAACAAAATACGTGAATTTTCAACCAAATAGTTGAATTTTCAACTAGAAAAAGTCAATTTTCAATTGAAAATATCAATTTTTAACCAAAATAGTTGAATTTTCAACCAAAAAATATCATTTTTCAACAAAAATGTGAATTTTCAACCATACAGTTTAATTTCCTACCAAGTTGTTGAATTTTCAAGCCAAAAAGACGAATTTTCTATAAAAGAGTTGAATTTTCAATCCAAAAATGTGAGAATATAAAAGATTACTTTTCAATCCATACTGACGAATTTTCTATCTGAAAAAAGAATGTTAACAAAAGTTGAATTTTTGACCAAAAAAGGTAACTTTGAACAAAATAATTGAATTGTCAACCAAATGGTCGATTTTACAAATAAAAGAGATTAAGCCTCATCAAAAATAAGTGCCCAAGGACGAATTTGTTGTCAAAAAAGACGAATGTTCAACAAAAAGTTGAATTTTCGACCAAAGGGTAGAATTTTCAACAAAATAATTACATTTTCAAACAAAATAGTTTAATTTCTTATCAAATAGTTGAATTTTCAACCTACTGAAATGAATTTTTCATACAAAAGATAAATTTTCTACCAAGATGATTAATTTTCTACCAAAAAAGACGAATTTCCTGTAAAACAGTTGAACTTTCAACCCAAAAATATATCAATACAAAAGATTATTTTCAATCCATAATGAAGAATTTTCTATTAAAAAAAACGAATGTTAAAAAAACGTTGAAATTTTCACCAAAACATATAACTCTTGAACAAAATAATTGAATTTTCAACCAATTGGTTGAATTTTCAAATAAAGGAGAAAAAATACACCATTTATAAAAGAAATAGTTGAATTTTTAACTAAAAAAGATAAATTTTCAATCTAAGGTGGAAAAGTTAAATTTTCAGTAAAAGTACTTGATTTACAACAACAACAAATAAGATTTTTCAACGAAATAGTCAAATTTCCAACCAATGAGATGAATTTCCAACAAAAATAATGAATCTGTAGCCAAAGAAAGGAATTTTTTATAAACCAGTTCAAATTTGAACCAAAAAAGACCAATTTTCAACCAAAAAAAAAGAAGAATTTTCAACCAGAACGAATAAACTTTCAACCGAAAATAGTTGGATTTCCTTATTGGGTGCTAATAATTAGTTCGAATTTAAGTTCTAAGTTCAATTTTAAACGGTATTAATTAAAAAATTTCTCAGAATAAAATTTTAATAAGAAATTATTCCATGTTTAATGTTCTCAATTAAAATAATACAATTTTGTTTAGCTTTGAATTCTAATTTTATATATTTCATTGCGATAGAAATTGAAACTAAGTACAGCGAACTTCTGAAAAAAATGGAAAAACGTCGATTAGTTCCATTTTTCTTCAAAAAGTCGCACGATCCGAGCCCTGTATTTTCAACAAAAGTCAAAACAAAACAAAAAAGATTTTGGGACAATAAGAATAGAAACTGGATCAAGGATTGTAGAATAATTGACAATAATAAATAATAGTACATTGTGCGCCAAGGAACTTAAGTCGGTCATTATATGCCGCGTGCGAGTTTGCAATACAAGTCGTAGACGAGCGCGAGGCGGAGACGAGTATTGCAAACACACAAGGCGTAATGACCGACGTAGTTCCATGGTGCACATTATACTTTATACACAAAGGCATGATTTGCGAGTTTCGTGCCCCCGATTATCATGTATCAAGAAATTCTCAAATTTTGAAAGAATTTCAAAAATGTACCCCCCCCCCCCCCAACATACCCCCGACCCCCTCTGTACTTCTCCCTTTATATGTGGGTTTATCATGTACGATAAGTATTGCTTCAATGCTCCAATGATACGTGAACAATAATGGATAGTGCATAGTGGTGGGAGCAGTACAATAATGGCCCCACTATTGTATAGTACAATAATGAGGCCATTATTGTACTGCTCCCACCACTGAGCCATAAAGAGCTACTTAAGTTCCTGAAAACGGGCACGTAGTACGCGCGAATGATGCCTGTGGTGTATAATAGTACATTGTGCGCCAAGGAACTTAATTCGGTCATTATACGCCGCGTGTGAGTTTGCAATACAAGAAGTAGACTAGCGCGAATTGATTAGCGGCATGATTCGCGCGTATTACGTGCCCGTTTTCAGGAACTTAAGTAGCCCTTTATGGCGCAGTGGTGGGAGCAGTACAATAATGGCCTCATTATTGTACTGTAAAATAATGGGGCCATTGTTGTACTGCTCCCACCACTATCCACTATCCATTATTGTCCACGTATCATTGGAGCATTGAAGCAATACTTATCGTACATGATAAACCTACAGATAAAGGGAGAGGTACAGAGGGGGTCGTGGGTATGTTGGGGGGGGGGGGGTGAAATTTTGAAATTCTTCTAACATTTAAGAATTTTTCACAATTTTTGAAAATTTAGGAAATTTTTGAAAATTATAGAATTTTTTACAATTTTTGAAAATTCAAGAAATTTTGAAAATTTTTGAAAATTTCGGCTAATTTTGAAAATTTTTGAAAATTATAGATATTTTCAAAAATTATTCAAATCCCCAAGAAAATTTCAATTTTTCAAAAATATCCTAAATTTTCATATTTTTCAAAAATTTTCAGACGAGCAAATATCAACCGGCTCAGTAAAAATCTTGTTAACTGGCGCTAAAAGTGAATTGTACCGATTCGACTCGCCACGTCAGATCTCCCCTGTGATACATGATAATCGGGGGCACGAAACTTGAAAATCATGCCCTTGGTGTATAAAGTATAATGTGCACCATGGAACTACGTCGGTCATTACGCCTTGTGTGGTTGCAATACTCGTATCCGCCTCGCGCTTCGCGCTCGTCTACGACTTGTATTGCAAACTCACACGCGGCGTATAATGACCGACTTAAGTTCCTTGGCGCACAATGTACTGTTATACACCGCAGGCATGATTCGCGCGTATTACGTGCCCGTTTTCAGGAACTTAAGTAGCTCTTTATGGCTCAGTGGTGGGAGCAGTACAATAATGGCCTCATTATTGTACTATACAATAGTGGGGCCATTATTGTACTGCTCCCACCACTATGCACTATCCATTATTGTCCACGTATCATTGGAGCATTGAAGCAATACTTATCGTACATGATAAATCTACAGTTAAAAGGAGAGGTGCAGAAGGGGTCGGGAGTGTGTTGGGAGGGAGGGGGGGCTAAAATGTTGATATTCTTTGAAAGTTTGAGAATTTTTTGAAAATTTTCAAAAAGTTTGAGAATTTAAAAATTTTTGAAAATTTTTGAAAATTATAGAATTTTTTACAATTTTGGAAAATTTAAGAAATTTTGAAAATTTTTGGATATTTTTGAAAGTTTTGGAAATTTTTGAAGAATATAGATATTTTCCAAAATTATTCAAATCTCCAAAAAAATTTCCAAAATTTTCATATTTTTCAAAAATTTTCAGACGAGCAAATATCAACCGGCTCAGTAAAAATCTTGTTAACCGGCGCTAAAAGTGGAATGTACCGATTCGACTTGCCACGTCAGACCTTCCCTGTGATACATGATAATCGGGGGCACGAAACTTGCAAATCATGCCCTTGGTTTATAAAATAATTTCAAAGATATTAGAGTGACGTGAGGTTTAATGCCATGTCGATTTTGCGGCTGTCCCTCACTTTTTTTAAACCATTGGAAGTAATTTAATTTTGAGCGACTCTCGTCCTCTCTCCTTAACGTTTGAGTTCCATTTCTGGGGGTCGGAGAATATGTGTCCCGGTTTGGTGAAACAGAAACCTGGCTACCCTAAATAAGTGAACATTTAAAACCGAAAAATTGTTTGTGCAAGTTTAGCATAGGGTATGTCCTAATAACTAAAACACTTTTTTCTATCACTAAATTATATTAATACAACTTTTAGCAATAAAATTATTTTTTTTTATTTTAAAAATTTTTTAAAAATGACGGAAATTCGGTCCTAAAGCCAAAATTTTTGAAGGAAAATGACCCTTTTTAGGTCAGCGAACAAGGTCGAGTTGAACCTTGATTACTATCTACGCTTCATATCTATTCCGTCGTAACACGGATGTGAAAATTACTGCGCAATATTTTACTACAAACTTAATTTTCATTGTGTACGAAATAGGATTACTGCCTTCTTTTAATTAGAATTTCGATTTTTCAGAACGTATTACCGTTGAAATATATATTAACATATATATAAAATATACTGTAATATATAAACATTTAAACGTTTATGAACATTTCGAACGCCACCCTTATTATTGCGATCTTTTTTTGCAATATACGTACGCGATATTTTTTCCGATCAGATTTTATTCAAGAGAATTCAACCTCACTTACCTATATTTTCTTCAGATGAAACCACAGTTCCTTGTCCCAAAACCGAAGAAACTATCAGCAGCTTCAAGCAGAATTGTTTGCCCATTTTTGTAGTAAACTGGGCTCTCACGGAATAGAACTGAGTGATGGCGCAGAAAAAATAACTCGAATTTATAGTGAAAATACTGGTATGGGGCTATAAAATCCAAGAACTTTGTAGATAGATCGATTATAATCTATAGCATTCAGATTTCTCAACCACATAAACGATGTTTGTGAAAACATGAGAACCTTGACTCGTTTGTAACAAACTTGAAAAAAAAGAAGAAAAGTGTTCTTGTTTGAAGAGTAAAACTAATAAGCCCTGTTCTTCTTTCAAAAGCGAAATTCTCAGTTTTTTATCAATCGTTAACATACAAAAATTGTCATTCAATTGTTTTGAAATGTTCTGCTATTCTATTTAGACTAAGATTTAGCTTCTTGCATGCCATAGATGTCTACGTTTTGTTTTTATATGAGAATAATATTTTTTGTCCCATTTTTTTATATTTCTGATTATTTCACTGTAGGACCTTTTAAATTATTTTAAATTATTTTTTTAAATAAAAATTTGTTTTAATGTATAGAATTCCTGAAAATAAAAAGAAGAATCCAACGAACAAATTTGGACAACAACCATACAATGATCCCATTGTAATTTGAAGAAAATAAAAATAAAAATTTCCTACAAAAAAAAAAAGAATTTCCTTTTTCCTTGGACAGGACATAAAAAAGAGGAAAGAAAAATGAGAAGGCAACCAACCAAATCCCCTTCCTTCTCTTTTTTTATTTCTTTCGTCTTTTTTATTTTTATTACTATCAAATCACAACACAAAAACATTCATAATATTAAATATTTGAAATAAATATTATGAATGTTTTTGTGTTGTGATTTGATAATAATCAAAATAAAAAAGACAAAAGAAATAAAAAAAGAGAATGAAGGGTTTTCGGTTGGTTGCCTTCTCATTTTTCTTTCTTCTTTTTTATTTTTTGTCCAAGGGAAAAGAAAATACTCTTTTTAGGAAATTTTTTTTTCTTCAAATTACAATAGGAGCATTTTATGGTGGTTGTCCAACTTTGCTCGTTGGATTCTTGTTTTTATTTTCAGGAATTTTATACATTAACTTGAGTATTGGACGTTAAATAGGATTTTGAATTTCTTAAATTAAATTTTTTTTAAATTTCATTTTATGTAATTTTTTTAATTTTTAATTTAAGTTATTAAGCCATAATATTCATTCTAATTTCTGTAGCTAGAATTCAGGCACTGAAAATTATTACAAATACACTGATTTAATTAGTAATTATTTCTGCACGCATGCCCACAACCTAAACTCACAATTATAGATTGCTTAAGCATTTTTAATCTAGGGGAGACCACCCTACAGTAGCTAATGAACTTGCAATAGATAATCATTAATTTAGAATTAAACTGAAAATTAGATATAATTATTTTCGGTACATTTGCGATTTTAATTAATGATTATCCACTGTAGGCTCATTGTGTACTTTATCTACACAAATGAATTTAATGTACGAAAATATTTTATTTGTTTATTTAAATTCTTGATGACAGAATTATATGAATAGTAATAGTATGAGAAAACAACAGAAAAGAAACAGATCATCAAGTATACAGTGGAAAATTAACTTGATTTTCTAAACAAAATTTCCAGTTTTCTAAACTAATATGTTAATATTTTCAAAACTATTCTTCTTGAGCTTACATATAAATTATCAAAAATCCTATTTATTTATTGCAGGCTTCATACACTTTCCCTTTCTCTCCGTTTTTCCCTTTTTCCATGTTTTTCATTTTAAATACTAACTGATTTAGTAGAACTCAATAAGAAAATCCAACTAATTTTGGTTCAAAATTAATTTTTTGGGATTAAAAAATTATACACTATATTTTTGGCTGAAAATTCATCCTTTTTAGTGAGAATTTTTATTATTCGGCTGAAAAATTAATTATTTTGTGAATAATGCAACAAATTTTCGTGAAAAGTGATACTTTTTTGTTGAAAAGTCATCTTTTTGTGCTCAAAATTCAACTACTTTGGATCAGTCGTAACTGACAGTGTACGCATTAGGGTGGTCCAAATTTATACCTGTAAAAATTCGACTTTCGATTTTTGGTGATAGAACCCCCCCATTTTGTTCGTTTTCCGGAAAAAGCAATTCCGTAATTTTTTTTTCAACGTTAACCCGTGCCCCCGGGCTTTTGAAATTAACATGAGATTTTAAAAGGGAAAAGCTCGATTTTCAAACAAATTGAAAAAAGAAGTACTTGTTATAAATTTTTTGTCAATTGAAGTATTGTCACCTGTTGAGGAGTATTTAAGGAATAATTTCCACCCAATAGCTCTTAATTTTTACACACCTGAACCCCTTTAATTGTGCCCGGAAAATGCCCCAAAAAATGCAAAATAGCAGTTTTCTATCAAATTCACGCTAAAGACGGTATTTTTGAAAAAAATTTCAACATTAATTATTTTTAATCGATAAGTGACGAGTTCTAAAGTATATTTTAAATAATTTTAAATTGTTTAAACAATTATTATTTGTTTAAACAATTTTTTCCCCCTGTAAATCGTGAAAAGTTATTATCTTTCGGAATAAATCGTACAAAGTTGATGAATGTCAAGAGTAGAAGTTCTTGTTTAACTTATTTGGTAATTATTTAAAAAAAAATTTTCTCCCTAAAATCGTAAAAAGTTATTATTTTCTGAAAATAATGATACAATTAAATAGTGTTGAAAGCAATATATTTTTGAAGAATGTTTGGTAATTATTTAAACAATTTTGATTTGTTTAAACAATTTTTTCCCCTGTAAAACGTGAAAAATTATTAATTTCTGGAATTAATGACACAATTAAAGGATTTTAAGAGTAATATTTTTTTTCTAAAGAATATTTAGCAATTTTTAAAATAATTTTTATTTCTTTAAACAATTTTTGTTTGTTTAAAATTTTTTTTCTCTGCAAATCGAGAAAATTGATTCTTTTCAGCAATTAATGACACAATTAACGAATTTTAAGAATAATATTTTTTTGCTTAAGATATTTTGAAATTATTGAAACAATTAATAATCATTAATATAAACCATTTTTGCAGTCTGTTATGAGTAGTTATTTTTTCAGATCATAATATCTACATGTAAAAATTATTTTCAGTTCACAGATTCCAATTATCTACGGGGGTGATTTTAAGAAGATAAAAACACTGTACTTTACATAGAGCAGTTGATTTTAATTTTTTAAACAAATTATTATTGTTTAAACAATGTAGGGTTTACGTTCTGAGATAAGGAACTACTGTATATTAAGCGACATAGTGTGAGAGATTCGAAGAATCTAGACTTTTCTCCACCTTTCCTATGAACAGGTGCAAGTGAAGGATTAATAGTTGTTTAAATAATTTCAAAATATCTTGAGCAAAAAAATATTATTCTTAAAATTCGTTAATTGTGTCAATAATTACTGAAAAGAATACATTTTCTCGATTTACAGAGAAAATCATTTTTAAACAAACAAAAATTGTTTAAACAAATGAAAATTATTTTAAAAATTTCTAAATATTCTATAGAAAACAAATATTACTCTTAAATTCCTTTAATTGTGTTATTAATTCCAGAAAGTAATAGTTTTTCACGCTTTACAGGGGGAAAAATTGTTTAAACAAATCAAAATTGTTTAAATAATTACCAAAACTCCTTCAAAAATGTATTGCTTTCAACATCCTTTAATTGTGTTATTATTTTCAGAAAATAATAACTTTTTACGATTTTAGGAAGAAAAAATTTTTTAAACAAATGAAAATTGTTTAAATAATTACCAAATAAGTTAAACAACAAAAATATATCAACTTTGTACGATTTATTCCGAAAGATAATAACTTTTCACGATTTACAGGGGAAAATATGGTTTAAACAAATACTAATTGTTTAAACAATTTAAAATTATTTAAAATATACTTTAGAACTCGTAACTTATCAATTAAAAATAATTCATGTTGAAATTTTTTTTTTTTAAATACCGCATGAATTTGATAGAAAACTGCTATTTTGCATTTTTTGGGGCATTTTCCGGGCACAATTAAAGGGGTTCAGGTGTGTCAAAATTAAAAGCTATTGGGTGGAAATTATTCCTTAAATACTCCTCAAGAGGTGACAATACTTTAATTGACAAAAAATGTATAACAAGTACTTCTTTTTTCCATTTTTTTGAAAATCGAGCTTTTCTCTTTCAAAAGCCCGGGGGTACGGGTTAACGTTGAAAAAAAAAAATTACGGAATTTCTTTTTCCGGAAAACGAACAAAATGGGGGGGTTTTATGACTAAAAATCGAAAGTCGAATTTTTGGACCACCCTAGTACGCATACACATACCCCACTATACAGCGACTGGTGCATAGGATGTAAAGTTTCATGAAACTTTGGAAACGTTTCAAAGTTTCCAAAGTTTCAAACATTAAGGCGGGAAAATTCAAAATATGAAAAAATACTATCAAGTATTAAATATAAAAATTTAATAATATCCTTCGTGTTTCAAAGCAAATCGTTTCAACTAATTTAAATAAATAAATCACGTGTTAATTGTTAATAAAATGTAATTTTTTAAATATTTTGTTTACTTTATTTAGTATTTAGAATCTTTCATTTTTAAAACGATTTCATTAAAAATGTAGAAACTTCGAAAGGAAATAAATAAAATAACATTCTGCTTTTTCATTCAACTATTAGGCTTATTTTTATAAATAGTTTTCTTTAAAAAAATGTTTTAATTTTTATCAGTGCTATATCTCTCAATATTTCAAATAAATATTTGATATAGAAATACATATTTGCATAAGAGAGCCTTCACATATTACGTAACGTTATTTTCGACCTCCCCCCCCCCCAATGTAACAGACCGTAAATTACACCCCCCCCCCCACCGCCGTTACGTAACACTTTTTGTATCATGTTTAAGAAAAAGAAGTATGATCAGTTTGTTTTTAAAGTTATATAAATATAATTTTTATAAGATTCTTGAGAAAATTAAAAAAAAATTGTGAGTATTTCAGATAGATCTCATAAAATATTAGGAAAAATTCGTGTCTTTTTAAAAGATAGTTAGGACTTTTAGAAGTTTGAAAGAAGTCAAAAACTATTTGGTAAATTTTGGGAAATGTTTATAAGTTTTAAAATATTTTTAAATGACTCGAATTTTTCTTATCATTTTGAATAATCATTAAAAATGTCAATAAATTGCCTTAAAATCTTCGAAATTTTCCCAGAAATTTTAAAAAAGTTTGTTTATTCTCTTGAAACCTTTCACAATTCTTCTAAAGCTTCTAAAGGTTTTGTTTAAGATCTTTAAACATCTAAATTTTGTAAAATCTTTAAAAGTTTCAAATTCTTTTTGAATCTCTTCAAATCTTAAAAATATTTCTTGAATTTACTCGATTTTTTTTTATCTTTCAGATTCTTCTTTGACAATTTTAGAAATCTTTTGAAATCTTTTTAAATATTCTCTTTAAATAAATTTAAAAAAAAATCATTTCAATTTTTCTTAGAAATCTAATGGTTTTCTTTTCATTTTCTTGAAACCTTTCAAAATTCTTTTGAAGCTTTTAAAGTTTTTGTTTGAGATCTTTAAAAATCTGCATTTTCTAAAATCTTTAAAAGCTTAAAATTCTTTTTGAATCTCTTCAAATCTTATAAATATTTCTTGAATTTACTCGATTTTTTTATTGTTTAATCTTACCAAATTGAAAGATTTTTCTTTAAAATATTCTACAATATTTTTCGAAATTTTAAGATATCGTTTGAAATGTTTTGAAATCTTTTTCAATATTTTTAAAAGTTTTTTTGTCAAAATAAAAAATCATTTAAAATTTCCCCAAGAATATTAGGAAAATTCTTTTTTTTAAATCTTTTTAGAATTTCTAAACCTTCTAATCTTTTGAAATTATCCAAATTTTTTCTGAATTTCTTTTAAATTCTACAAAATTAAAAAAATTTTATTAAAATCTTTCAGATTCTTCTTTGACAATTTTAGAAATCTTTTTAAATGTTTTTAAATCTGTTTAAATATTCTCTTTAAATTAATTTTTCAGAACAAAGAATCATTTTAATCTTTCTTAGAAACCTAATGATTTTTTTTCATGTTCTTGAAACCTTACAAATTTTTTAAAATATCTTTCTAAGTTTTAATTCTTTTTGTATCGTTTCAAAACTTCTAAATATCTCTTGAACCGACTCAGATTTTTTCTAAAATTATCTAATATAATAAAATTGTGAAATCTTTCTTTATAATGTTATACACACTTTTTGAAATTTTTAGGAAATAATTAGAAATATTTTGTAATGTTTGTTCAATTTTCTCCTAGAATTCATTGAAAAAAATCATTTGCAAATTTCCCATGAACCTTAAGAACATTCTGTAACTCTCTTCACACCCTGCCAAATTCAGTTTACCTAAAAATTGTTTAAATCCTGAAAAATAAAAATTGTCTTGAAGTCTTCCATATTCTTTTTTCACACATTTTGAAATCTTCCAAACTTAAAATTATTCTTTTAAAATAAAAGCGAAACAATTCAAAATTTTTCCAGAAATCTCAAAAAAAATAATCTCAAATCTTTCAAAATTATTAAAAACCTTCTACATTTTTTTCGAATTCTTCGAAATAAAGTTTTGCCCATAATTTCATTTTTCTTATCTGTTTGAAATTGTAAAAAAGTTTACAAATTATAGTGTGATAGCAAAATGTTAAGAACAGAATTATTTCCCAATACTAAAAAATTATTTACAATTGAAATTTTCTCGCTTTCGACCAAAATATGTTCGATATTCAGCAGCCCTATCCTACTCCCCGTGTCTGCAACGGCCGCCATTTTTCAGGGATGTTTTTGTTCGGGGCCATTCGGGACAGATCGGGATATGCGGGAGATTCAAATGTAGTATGGAAGAGAACTCAAAAATATTAATAAAAATCATGTAAAATTCGGTTTATGGTCAATGAGTGAATCGACTAAAACTGGAAACTAAATAAAACTTAATAGAAAGTAATTATATAAATAAAAATAATCAAACAGTACAAAAAGAGGAAAGTAGATGGGATTTTAAATTGGTGGAATACACATTTTGTAAACACGTGGTTTAGAATTTTTTTTTATTTTTTCTCTTGAAAAGTACAATAAAACTTTGAAGAATATTGCAATGAGAAAATTTTAAATTAAAATGTGTACCTGATGGCTATTACATAAAAGCTTCTATGTTTAAACTTTAAAGCAATATTAAAATATTAAGAGACGATAATGAAAAATCGATATTAAACACCAAAAAACCTTAAGTTTGAAGTTTTTTTCAAATATATAGCAATATATTGGACACCATATATATTCCATTTAACATTATCTCTTTTCAATATTCTCAATGTTTGTCATCCTAGGTCGAAAAAGAACAACTTTCTGACTGCAAATAAAAATTGAACAATTGAGAAAGAAATGATCACGGTCATTGAAATTAAAAGATTCAAACTCTTGAAGATAAACTTTTTTCTGTTGAAGTTACAAAGACTGAACTGCAAATTCGAGCACTCAAAGTTAAATTTAAAAAAAATTTTAACTTGCAAAATTGAACCTTGAAATTTATTTAATTTAAACGCTTAATAATTGACGCGTATAAAATGGAAACTTTTAACACTTTTCAATTGAAATTGCTTAAATTAAAGTCGTTAAACTGCAAAATTTTAACTTTTATACATTGTACAGTTAAAAGATTGAAAAAAAAAAAACATAAAACCATGATATCATTTTCAGTGCTGTGAATTGAAGAATTAATCAAAAATTTTTCAAAATTATATCATTT
The DNA here is from genome assembly GCA_932195095.1 of Andricus curvator. Lineage (NCBI taxonomy): Eukaryota > Metazoa > Arthropoda > Insecta > Hymenoptera > Cynipidae > Andricus > Andricus curvator. Next base: position 83,244 of record CAKNYM010047118.1, on the reverse strand, counting down.
TAAGCAACTCGAATTTTTCCTACAATTTTTTGAAAATCCTGCAAAAGTAAAAAAATTACCTTAAAATCATCCTGATTCTTTTTTGAAAATTTTATTAAATATTCTTTTAAAATTAACTAAAGAAATAAGAATTTTTTATTCATTAAAACCTTTAAAAATGCTTGGAAAGTTTACAAATTTTTTGTTCGAAATTTTCAAACATCTGCATTCTTTCTAAAATCTTTTTTAATTTTGCTGTTAATATTAATTTTTCAAAATAAAATTAAAGATAGTTTTAAATCTTTTCAGCAAACTTAAAAATTATTTTTTTTTCTTAAAACCTTTAAAAATACATAAAAAGCTTCTAAATTTTATTTCGAAATCTTCAAGAATCTAAATTTAGTTTTTCATTTCTCGAAATTTTTTCCAGTTCTAAATTAAGTTTGGATCTTCTCAAAACTTGTAAATATCTCTCAAACTAACTCACATTTTTTCTAAATTGATAATTGTTCAATTCTTATTTATGCATCAAAATTGAATAATTTCACTTAAATATTAAAAATTTGTTGAATAGGACAATTAAAATTGTATGGAAAGTAAGATATTGCTGGATATCCCAAAAAAGTCTTCATTAATTAAAAAAATTCAAATTAAATCGTTAAAAATGGAATATTTTAGATTGAAACAATATTTGAATAGGATTCGGATTTAAATAAGAGCGTTTAATTATGAATTTAATAATTTGAAATTATTTTAGAGTTAAGAATAGTTTATGAAGTTTCAATCAGAAGTTTATATTTTTTTAACTACTGAGGCTTTCAAATTGAAAAATTTATTTTTTTAACGTTCAAATCTGTTCGGAATCGTCTTGTAAAATCAATAATTGTTCAATTTTCAATAATCGCACTAAAGTTAATTGTGATTTATTATAAGAGCAAAAGTTCTTGGTAAAAATGAAAAATTATTTTTATTGTAGAAAATTATATATTACATAACGTACAAAAATTGACAGTAAAGTACAAGTCGAAACATTGATGTGAATTCTAAAAGTGTATAGTTTGTATTTTTTTTGAAAATTTTTACACTTCTACAATAAACTACTAGTATATACAACACAATTTTTAAGTACAGTTTCCCAATATTTCATTTTTGGTGAAATCTTGTATTTTTTCGTAAAGATTTCTAACATTCTACAATAATTTTATGTATAACGAACAGATTTTTATGACGTCAAACGCCCAAATTAAAAAATGTACAATCCTGTGGTTTTCTGTAATACCTTGTAGATTTTTACGACAAAGTAAAACACATATTATCAATAAAAAGTTATACAAATTTTTGAATTGTCGAATGTTATACTTTATTGTTAATTTTTTTTGCTTTTTCAACAAAAAAGATTAAAATGTTTAGTTAAAAACTAGAAATTTTAGCTAAATTGCAGGTTTTATCAGAATTAATAATGATTCAATTGATAAATATTCTAAACCACGTGTTTACAAAATGTGTATTCCACCAATTTAAAATCCCATCTACTTTCCTTTTTTTGTACTGTTCGATTATTTTTATTTATGTAATTACTTTTTCTTAAGTTTTATTTAGTTTCCAGTTTTAGACGATTCACTCATTGACAATAAACTAAATTTTACATGACTTTTATTAATATTTTTCAGTTCTCTTTCGTACTACATTTGAATCTCCCGCATATCCCGATCTGTTCCGAATGGCCCCGAACCAAAACATCCCTGAAAAATGGCGGCTCCGAAGCCTTCAAGTAGGCACAGATCGTTCCATTGAATCCTATATCCAGTGTATTATATATATCAGTGGACACGCTCTACAAAAGCATTGTGCTGAACGGTGATTTTCTAAAAAGATGTAATGAATAATTTATTATAATGAGTAAATATGTTGCGTTTAAGTGATTTGGTGAGATTCCTACATTTGATATTGACCATATTGTCAATGTCGAAGTGCAAATTCAATGGACACTCGAGTATTCTGCCGAACTGTAAGTCAGGTTATAGTTCACAACCTGTACACGAAAATGAAAAAATTCACTTTTTTTCGGTTCCTTCGGGAAAAGAGAACGTCGAAAAATGACAAAAAGCGATATTGAAAAAAGATGTTATTTTTAAAAACGACGTACGAAATAAAGACGAAGCGTGTGTTTTTTTAAATTTATATATTCGGTAGCTTTTTTTTCCTTACAAAGCTCCCTAAAATCCTACACGTTGGTTTTAGTTAGAAAGAAATGGTTAAAAAAATATGGAATCCTTTAAATTCTTTATCAAAATTAAAATTCTGCATTATTAAACAAAGTTAATCAATTTCAATTTCATCCACAGTTAAAGCTTAATTCATAAAATACTGTTTGTTTTGAAGCATCTTTTGAACTGTAGGATTTTGTCGTACAAAGCCTTGTTAAATTTGAGAGCTTCATTTTTACTGTTTAATGACAGGTTGCTCCATCTTTTTATAACCTTCAGTTAAATTTATACCATAACATTTAACATGCGCTAAACTTATCTCGAATTTATCAGAAGTTCACAGAAAAAACTGGGGGTTCACTAATGTTGCGGCTCAAATAAAAGTTGGTATCCTTTCGAACTTGAGCTCCAATAGATACCTGCAGAGACCCAAAAGGGTTCGTTTAGAGCGCACTTGAAAAGAACAACATAAAGGCGCATTCACAAACGAACCGCTTGCAAAGTCGGGTTGGTAATTTCGCGATTTCCAGAATCTGTCGGTAAAGCAAACACAAACGATATTATTATTTATTATGCGTACAATTTTCGGAAAAAGCAAACTGTTTACCCTTATAGAAATAATTAATTGAAAACAATTCAGAATGATAGAAAGAAATTTGAATTGTTTCTAATCGTGTTTCTTAATCGTGTGTGCACGATTGGGAAAGATTCAGTGTTGCAAAGTTTCAATCGTTTCCAATAGGACCAATCGGTACTAGGATTTTGAGGTTATGAAGTGGCAATTTGATGGCAGCACTTTCGTCTCGCGGGAATTATTCGAAAACGTTTATTTACTTTTTTTTCGAGGCAACACATTTTAAGCAATATGTTCATCAAAAAAAATTAAATAAATGTTTTGTAACAATTTCCGCGAGCTGAGAGAGCTGTCATCAACAAATTCGCCAATGAAGTGAAGTTTTTTCATCCAATTATTCATTTCATTGTCTATAATTTTGTATAAAAAAATGAAATTTATTAAATAAATTACTTACAATATTTTAGGTAATTTTTTTTTTTTTTAATGAAAATGTAACTATTATTCCAGTTGAATATTCCATAATTTTAGTTGAAAATTCATCTCTTTTTTTTAACAGTCTTTTTTTGCCTATGAATTTATTTATTCAATTTTTGGTAGAAAAATGATCTATTTTAGTTGGAAATCCGTCTTTTGGTAGAAATTCATCTTCTTGGTCCAAAATTCAATTATTCTAGTTAAAGATTCATCATTGCAGTAAAAAAATTCATCTGTCTGGTTTAAATTTCAACTATTTCAGTTAAATATTTAGAATTTTATTTGAAAATTCATCACTTCGTTTGTTTGTTTAAACATTAATTTCTTCAACTTGAAATATAATTATTTAAGTTTTGGTTGACAATTTATCTTTTTTAGTAAAAATTAATTTTTTGGTCAGAAAATTCAACTATTTTAGTTGAATATTCATTGATTTAATTGAAAACTCTTACGTTTGGTTTAAAATTAATTGTTTTTTTTTTCACAAAAAACGTTACTATTCCATTTTCGGTTGAAAATGATTCTTGTTTTAGTTCAAAATTCAACTATTTGGTTGAAAATTTGTCTCCTTTAATCAAAAATTCGACTATTTTGTTAAAAATTAATGTATTTTGTTGAAAAATTGTATTTTTTATACAAAATAATTCTTTTTATTTGAAAATTAATCTTCTGGTTTAAAAATTCATCTTTTTGGTCGAAAATTCAAGTGTTCCAGTTAAATATTCATAATTTAAGCTGAAAATTTATTTTTTATTATGTTTAAAATTTAACTATTCAGTTGAAGATTCATAATTTTATTTGAAAATTCATCACTTTGGTTGAAAAGTTTAACTATTTCATTTTTTTGTGAAAAATTGATATATTTAGTGGAAAATTCAAGTATTTTTTGAAAATTCATTTATTTTGCAATGTTTTGTTCTGTTGTGTTAAAGGATGTTCAGAGTGAACGTGATGAATCAAAATAAATGTTTGCGTTTTACGGCAAATATGAATATGTTACTTTTAGTTGACCGGGAAAATTGGAAAACTTGACCGGGAAAAACCGGGAATTTGAAATTGTCCGCCGAATCGCCACCCTGAAAATGTATGTGCTTGGGAAGGAAAACCAGTTGTTGTGATGATTCCTGCATGTATTTAATACAATTTTGAACTATTGGACCTGTAAATATCACAATTTTTAATGTTTAAATTTAAAAATAGTTCAATCTGTAACAGTTTTTTAAATAGTTCAATCTACAAGTCCATTTCTGTCAATTATCGTGTTTTTCGCTGTATATGTTTTTTTTTTTTGAAATTATCAAATGTGTAAATTAATTTCTTATGATAAATCATCAGTTTAGAATCAAAGAAATTAATTTTCAGATCACAAAATAGACTTTTAGGGTAAAAGGTAAATTAATTCTTTGATTTTACTCTTTACAAATGAATTATTGATTTAAATTCAAACGAAGGAAGACTTTTCTTCACAAATGTCAATTCTGAATAATTCATAATATTTTTTTTTACTTTAAAATTATTAAACAATAATTATAATAATAATATTATAATAATTATGTTGTAAAAAATTGATTTGCATATTTTATCATTTCAAATAAGCGCGCGATCAACATGCAGTGAGGCTGCTGGTGCGACGCATGCGCATTAAGATTTTAAAAAAATTCGTTTCTCTACAGTCAAATTGGTTATCTATTTTTATATTTTATGTTAAAATTATAAAACAAAGGAAATTTTGTTTTTGCAACGACCCTACAGCACTTCTAATAATATATAGTTGTACTTTTAAAAAGTGACATGTCGAAAAGTTTCTTGCATATGAATAAGCCTTTATGTTTACAAGCTTGTTACATAACCTGCAAATTGCACCTATCAAGTCATTATATCTATTTTAATTACAGTAATATTTTGTACCTTCATTGTCTTCATCAAGTTATGCCCATCAGAGGTTGATTACATGTGTGCTTTCAGGTAAAAATTGTATTATTAATTAAACAAAATGTCGAAGTGTGCAAAGCGAAAAGTAGGTTCTTTAGAAATAGGCTCATTTACAATTGGGATCCTTTCGAACCCCAAGTGAGGTATCATTTAGAGCTCATTTATCGTTTTGGGTTCCTTTTCAGCAAGTGGGGTTCATTTTTGTTGCAGCTCCTTTGGAACCAAAAATGGATTCTAATGGAAACCCCAGTTTTTTCTGTGTTGGGTCAATCAAACCTTAATTAAAAAAATCTGCCCGCTTCGCGGGCACATTCTCATCGCGCGCTTCGCGCGCGGCTCGCTTCGCTCGCAAGTTTCAGCGCGCCTAGGGCGCGCAGCTGTTGGATCTCGCGCTTCGCGCTCGATTAGGTATTCATCTCGCGCTTCGCGCTCGATAATGCGTTCACCTCGCGCTGCGCGCTCGGACACATTTGTCGTCTACGTTTTCACACTTCGTGTGCTCGCTATTGCGCGCTTCGCAGGCTAATACTCTCTTAGTAAGCTTCATCGTTATGATCTGCTTTTGGTTTAATTATGTCAGTTTTACATAAAAATAAGAACTAATTTACTTAAGGTTCTATCGACCTTAAGGAACACATTCTCATCAGGACACTCGCGCTTCGCGCTCGATATTTGGTATGATCATCATGTGAACCTCGCGCTTTATGCTCGTTTCTGTTCATCGTATAATAGAAACCCAAAAGTTTGAGCGCGCTTGCTGCGCGCAATTTGGTCGTCGCGCTTCGCAATGACCATATGTTCAATGTTCTTCAGATAAAAATGACTAAAGTTGTATTTGATTTAAAATGAAGAAGGTAATTCCTTTACTTCAGCGTATATTTCCGTATCTTTATAAAAAATCCTACAATCAGAAAGATTGAAAGAAAAAAAGTATTTAAGTCGTTTTTGGAACATATATCTTGCTTTTTCATTCATAATCAAACCGACCCCTTGACTACCATCTGATTCCCTATCTACTCCTGACCATATTTCAAAACCTCAATTAAAGTTTCAGTCCATTCCGAGGCTAGTTTATTGTTTGTATTATTCATGTTTAGATTGTACACCCAACTACCACCTTTATGCGCGAAATTTGTTGTGCGAGTCGAAATCATGCCCAAGTTAAGTAGTGATTCGTCGTATAGTGGAGAGTCCAGTTCTTACGTCAGTCCCACCAAAACTTCTGTTACGGGGTGAGGGGTGGGGGGGCGGGGGCGAGGACAAGGAATGGAAACCGAGAGAGTCGCAATTGGTTGATGTTTTATACTGAGAAGGTCACCAGCCTTCAGCAGCGTTGTATTAGATAGGAGTTCATATGTTTCCATCTGTGCATTCTCGGCCCACCTCTAAACGAGGAACCAATAACTCTTTTTTTTTTTTAAATATATATATATATATATATTAATTTCGTCTATTTGGAACATAGTTCTTGAAATATAAATGTACTAGTCGAATTTTTTCACAGAAATTATTTTAGTAAACAAAGATCAAAACGCATTCTGAAATAAAAGTCAGATTTTCAGTCAGAATAAATTGTTTGAATTATTATTATATTTTATTGTTTCAATCGTTAGAAATAGTATTGAAAACATAAAAAAAATGAAATATTGTGAAAAAACACACCCGAGATGAAAAATAAACTAAATAAGCAAAGTTTTTATGAGAATGTGCCCGCTTATCGGGCCGATTTTTTCACTGTTAATGTTATTTTTTACGAATAAAACAAAAACTACACATCCTATCAAAAAGTGACCCATGAGAAATGTGTAGATCTTTTTTGAATGCACAATTTTAGTCCAGTCATGATTTGTCGTATCTTGCATAGTTTGACGTTGAAATTGATTTTTTTGATTTTTCATTATTTCTTGTGCAATAAAAATATGAATTTTCGATTTTTCAAGAAAATTCAAAAAGTCGTTATGATAATCTTGTAGGACGTGCGAAAAGAAACAATTTTCCTATCTTGACTTTTTTTCGTATCGTGCGTTGTTTGGCCGAAAATGTTACTTTTCGTTTTTTTGGGGGGATTTTGAAAATACTGTAACTCGGACAATTTTTTTTTTATCAAAAAAAGTCGTAAGGATAAATTGTTTAGATTTTCGAGGACTATAAGTGCCCGCACATATAATTTTGAAATTTGGAAAAAAGTGGTCTAAAAATTTTTGAAAATGCTCTAACTTTTTGAATTTTCATCCAAAATGGCTGGTTAACGAACTCGATTCCTCTTTTTGCCCCCTGAAACTGTGTGCCAAAGCACAATCTAATCCGATTAGTCTTTCAAAAGTTATCCGATATACAGACGACGACGACGACAACGACAACAACGACAACGACAACGACAGATAGACAGACACCGACGTAAAAAACATTTTTTCTGACTCAGGGGGCCTCAAAACGTCGACATTTGATTGAATCCGCGAAAGTCATTTTTCACATAAAAACAATACTTTCTCATTATGATGAGAATGTAAAAAGAATTATGTTTTTAATAGAGCAGTTTCCGAGGGGTAAACCACTCTCAAATCAGCGAAATCACGTTCTGTGTTATATGGACACTGTGCTCTGATTTTTCGATATTGGTGACGCTAAAGTAACTAAAATAAGGAATCTGTCTTATGAGCCTATTAGAATAACATCAACGCAAGAGGCGATCATTATTCGTAACGTTGAAGTACTCTATCTTTCTTGTAAGCTAGCGATAAGCTCGTTGTCGCTAGTGGCGCTAGAAGTGCCCAGTCCGACAGCTTCTCGGATGATTTTTTCCTTACAAGCTAAAAACCGTTCCTTAAAGGTTTGTTGATACCTCGATTTTGACGATAAGGGAGCGTTCACATATTATGTAACATTATTTTCTATCTTGTTTACCCCCCCCCCTTCTCCATGTGACAGACCGTAACATTTCCTTCGGACCCCCTCACCCCTAACCGCAGTTACGTAACATTTTTTTTATTACGTTTAAAAACATAATAGGCGTTTTCTAAATAAAAAAAGGTTTTTCAAGATGACGTGCTGTATAGAAATAAATAAAACAATATTTTTATGTAACACTGAAGGCTTTTTAAATATTTTTTTTATTCATAAAAATATTGAAATTACTTACAAGAAAAGAAGTATCATCAACTTGTTTTTAAGTTGATATAAATATACATTTTTTAATATTCTTGAGAAAATTAGAAAAGATTTCTTAATATTTAAAACCTCTCAAATTCCTTAAAATAATTTTAGCTTACTTGAATTTTTCTTGAAATTTTGAAAAATCATTCAAAATGTAAAGAAATTCCCTCAAAATCTTCCAAATTTTCCTAGGAATTTTGAGAAAATTTGTTTATTCACTTAAAACCTGTCAAAATTCTTTCAAACCTTCTAAAGTTTTGGTTTGAAATCTTTAAAGAAAAATCTGCATTTTTAAAAATCTTTTATAGTTTGAAATTCTTGTTCAATCTCATAAAATCTTCTAAATATTTCTTGAATCTACTCGATTTTTTTTTTGATTTTTTAATCATACCAAATTGAAACATTTTTTTTATAAATCTTCTACTTTTTTTCGAAATTTGACGAATTTCGTTGAAATCAAAATTCCTAAAATATCTTATAAGTTTTTATTACTTTTGAGGTTCAAACTTCATTTCTTTGACTTGAGATTTCATTTTTTATTGAACATTAATTTTTTTAACAGAAAACTTAACTATTTAATGTTTGGTTGAGCATCAAGTTTCTTCAGTTGAAAATTCATTTATTTCTTTGAAAATTTCCGTAATTTGTTGAAACTTTGTATTTTGTGGTAGAATGTTAATCTTCTTGGTAACTAATTCACTTTTGGCTTGAAAATTCAACTATTAGGTTAAAAATACCATTAAAAAATGAAATATTTGGTTGAAAATTCATGTGTTTTGTTAAAAATTATTCTTTTTTGGTAGAAAATGAATCTTTTTGGTTGAAAATTAATTTATTTCGTTAAAAATTAGTTTTTTAAAATTGAAAATTACCTTTTGTAATTAAAAATTTAACTAAAGTTTTCGTCGATTTTTTTTAATAGACATTTAATCTTTTTGTTAGAAGATTTATGTGTTTGGTTAAAAATTAAAATTTTTCTTTGAAAATATAGTTTATTTACTCAAAAACTTATTTCTTTAACTGAAAATTAAACTATTTTATTTTTCGTTAACAATTTAACTTTTTTAATTGAAAATTCATCTATTTTGTTAAAAAAATGTCCTTTTTTGATAGAAAATTAACCTTTTTGGTTGAAAATTATTCTTTTCTTGTAGAAAATTAATTTTTTTGGTTGAAATTTCATTTCTTTGGTTGAAAATTAGTTTTTTTATTGAAAATTTAACTATTTTGTTGACAAATTATTTTATTTGCTTAAAAACTTATTTTCCTGATTGAAAATTAAACCATTCTATTTTATGTTGAAAATTCATCATTTTTGGTAGAAAATTTATCTTCTGGGTTGAAAATTCAACTATTCGATTACATATTTATTTTTTTGATTGTAGATGGATCATTTTAGTTAACAGTTAATTTCTTTTGTTAAAAATTTAACACATTTTTTTTTTAATTCTTTTTTTTTACTAAAAATGTAGCTATTCCATTTTTGTTCTAAAATTAATGTTTTTCAGTTGAAAATTCACTTATTTTATTAAAAAATGGCCTTTTTTAGTGAAAAATGCAATAACTTTGATAGAAAATGCATATTTTTGTGTTGTAAATTCAACTTTTTTTTTTAATTCGTCTTTATGATTTTAAAACACAACATTTTGGATAAGATTTTTTTTCTTTGTTGATTGAACAATCTTTTTTGGTTAAAAATTCAACTCTTATGTCGAAAATTCGTATTTTTTGGTTTAGCAGTTTTTTTTATTGAAAATGAAAATATTTTTAGGTGGAAATATCAACTATTATACTTTGTGTTGGTAAATCATTTTTTAATCAAAGATTTATCAGCTTGTTTGAAAAGTCAACTATTTTGTTGAAAGTTCCCTTTACCTTGATTGAAAATTAATTATTTTAACTGAAAATGTTATATTACAAATTTACATTAATAAACCTAATAGAATCTTTTTTATTTCGTATGCCCATGTTATACACAAACGATTTATACACTGGCCCGACGTCTTCCGAGTTTAGCCGACTCGTCACGAAGAGTAAGACTCGGAGAAATTCACACGTGTAGTAAGCGATCGAATGCTATTTTTCCTTATTCGACGCTTATCCCATCGTTATTTCTCTTAGCGGCGCGTTGCATACGGCTACACTTGTGATTTTTTTTCTTAGCCTGCGATTTTGAACGATTTTATTCGTATGCGAATCATTTCATTTTATGCAATAAGAAGCTCATGTTATACATAACAAAAAGATTCTATCGACAGCTACACTGCGTGAAGCAGAATGAAGCTATGCCTATTTTAACACCGTCTACAGATTTTTCATCTAAATAAATCATGATTTTAGAGTGGTTTACCCCTCGGCAGTTTCGTAATCTAAAGTTTTTACTTCATCTTTTCCGAACCTTAATATTTTAAATATATGAACATCATTTATAGAAAAATCAGGTGAGCGATTCCATGTCAAATCATCCGAAGAATTTCAGCTATTGTTAGTCATTTTTATAAAAATTTTAGAAATTGTTCCCTCAGGTGTTGAAAAAGAAAATCACTAAATAATTTTCGAAAAAATCAAAAAACTTAGAAGATATTCAAAATTGAAAATTTCGGTCCTGTTTTTCTTAACTTTTCATAGCATTGGTGATTTTAGCGATATTAAGGTCTGCTTTTTGTAAATTATTCGTGATAGGACGCAGCTATGAAAATATATTTTTGGAAAAAAAAATTTCAAAATCTTCTTTGATTTTTCAAAAACTAATTTTGAATCTGAATTTTTGAAAAAAAAAACAAATTTATTTTCTTCATTTTTTTATGTAGATGGCTTCCAATGTCCTCTACAAGTCCTGTAAATATCAAAATGGGATCTCCCTTAGTTTTCGGGAAATATTTAAAAACGTACGCCAAAACCACGAAGGAATAGTGAATAGACTATTCCTTCGTGGCCAAAAGAACATTGTAAGCCAATATAATAATATATATATATATATATATATAATATATAAGATGAATATAATGTGAGTAATATATAAAAAATGGAGAAAATGAAAAGTGTTTTTTTTTCTTCAGAAATTCAGTTTCAAAATTAGTTTTTGAAAAATCCAAGAAGTTTTTGAAATTTTTCTACCTCTTCAATTAATTTCAAACTTGGACATATTATTCAAAACAACTGAACGTATTTTTAGACAAAAAATTGTCGTATCTCAAAAGCTTCACACAACAAAAAATTTTGAAAATTTGTTTTGACCACTTTAAAAAAAAAAAATCCATAATTTTTCTAAAATATCCCCCCACAGAAACTCGTAACACATTTCTCCATCATCAAAATTGGTCTAGCCGTTCTCGAGAAAAAAAAGGTTTTTCGATTTTTTTTCTTATCCCCATAACTCCCCCAAAGTTTTTTTTTTCAGATCTGGGCGCGAAAACTTTCACAGGCTTATTCAAAATTTTATTTTCAAACAAATTTTTTAATTACATTTTTTTACAAAATTAAAAAATATATATATGACAAGAAAAAATAAAATATAATAATACATGGAAAATAAAACATTCTCATATATTCTGTAGAAAATGGTATTTTTGAATTTGAAATTTAACAATTTTGTAAAAAAGTAATCCTTTTTGGTTCTAAATTCAACTATTTGTTTGAACATAAAGTTTTTGGTTGAAAATTCATATTTTCAGGTTAAAAAATCGTGTCTTTAGGGTTTCGTAGCCCCGGGCTGAAAATTGAAATTAAAAAAAAAAAATTTTAATTCAATATTTTAATTAATAATAAAAATTTACTTTTAATTAAAAAAAAAATTTTTATTCATAAAAAATATTGGTGGAATCAACTAGTTGTTTTAACATTTAATAAACTTGTAGTTTCAGTCAGGTGTCTGTCAGTCCGTTGTACATTTTTCCAAGGAGTGGAAGTGACGGGAGGGGAAAGTATGTGCAGTAGGGGAGGAAAAGTTTGCGATAGGGAGGTTTGAACGACTTAATTAAGTTTTTTTAAAGAAAATAATTTCAAAAAATTTTTTCAATATTTTTTTCCAACAATTTTCTTTTATAAAACTCCTTTTACATAATTTTTTTTAGTTTTTTTGCCAACATTTTCTTCCTAAGTTTTTTTTATAAGATTTTCTTTACATAATTTTTTTTTCAAAAAGTTTTTTTCAATTAATCTTTTTTTTTCAATAAAACTTTTTATCAACATTTTTTCACAAAATTAAAAATTATTTTGTTTTAAGATTCTGTTAAGACTTAAATTAATGTCTTAATTCTTAATCGGCTACGAAACCCTTTCTTGTAGGCGCTCGGCACCTACTCTGACTAATTTTTTACTTGAAAATTCAACAATATAGTTGAAACTTTTTTCTAGATAAGACTGAAGAATATTTTTGGTTTGAAAATTCTTCTTTGTTCGTTTGAAATCTTCGTTTGAAAAATCACTACATAATTTTGCTAGAAAAATTAACTATTTTGTTAAAAATTCATTTTTATGGTTGAAAATTCATCTCCTATGTTAAAAATTAAATATCTGGTTAAAAATTAGTTTTCTTTTGTGGTGGAAAATTAACTTTTTTCACTGAAGATGTAACTATATCTATTTCTGGTTTTAATATTAATACAATATTGAAATAAGTATGAAACACATGAAAAATGCCTAAGTTTTTAAGTCGAAATATATATTGAATTTTCAACAAACAATATTACTCATCTAACTGAAAGGACTAATTTTCAACAATATACATAAATTTTCTACTAAATAACTGAATTTTCGACTCATAAAGGATAAATTTCTAACCAAAACTGAAATAGTGCAATTTTCAGATAAAAAATTAATTTTCAGCCTGTTGAATAGTCAACCAAACTAGAATAATTTAGAACCAAAAAGTTGCCTTTTTAACCAAAACGGATGAATTTTCAAATACAAAGATTCATTTTTGACCAAAAAAGACAAATATTCAATAAAATCCATTAACTTTCAGCTAGAAAAGATTAATTTTGAATAAAAAATGTTAACCGAAAGTGGAATAGTTGCATTGTTATTTAAAAAACATAATTCTTAACTAAAAAGGAAGAGAATTTTCAACAAAATAGTTATATTTTCAACAAAATATATGAATTTACAACTAAAATGGTGAATCATAAAAAACGAATTTTCAACAATAGAGTTTAATCCAGAAGATGATTTCTCAATCCGGATGATTAATTTTATAAAAATGGAATATTTAAATTTTCAACAAAAGAAGTGAATTTTGAAAAAATATGAATTTCCAACAAACTAGTTAAACTTTTAACCAAGTAGTTGAATTTTCCAAAAAAACACGCATTTTCAACAAAATACATCAATTTTCGACAAAATGGTTGAATTTTTTATTTTTATCAAGACATTTAATTTTCTACCAAATTGTTGAATCCTCAAACAAACCAGATTAATTTGGACCCGAACAGTTACATTTTTAATCCAAAAGGATAAATTAACCACCAAGAAGATTACATTTCTACCGAAAAAGACGAATTTTCTACTAGAAAAGTTCAATTTTCGTTAAAAAATATCAATTCTCAAACGAAAATGGAATAGTTAATTTTTCAATCAAGGAGATGAATCTACAACCCAAAAAATGAATTTTTAACAAAGTACTACAACTTTTAACCAAGTAGCTGAATTTCTGACTAAAAAATATGACTTTTGAACAAAATAGTTCCATTTTCAAGAAAATAATAAAATTTTTAATAAACAAACAAATTAATTTAAGATCTTCAATCACAAACAGTTGCATTTTTAACCAAGTAGTTGAAACTAAAAGCCAGAAAGACTAATTTTGGATTGAGTTAAATTCAAACTTTTTTGGAAAAAGTTAAATTTGTCGAAACTTATATTTCTCGAGCTTGAATCAAAGAAACATGTTATTATTTTTGCTTCACGAAAAAAAAATCGTGAAGGTGAAAACTTTGGTTCGTGCTTAAAAATGTCATGTTTGCAATACTTAACTTTTCCCAAAATGTGTCAATAAAACTCATTCCAAAAAAACATGTTCCATGCACATGTTCTGAAAAATCTGAATGAAGCTAACAATTTAATTTTTGGATGAATTTTACTATTAAAAGTAAAATATTTTCCATTAATCAATTAAATTAATTTAGATTTCATTCCTCAATAAATACTAAATACTTTTTATGGGTAAACGAATTCTTTAGCCTTTAATTTTTTTTTTTAATCGAAAAATATATGAACTATGCGCAAATAGGCCACATCACCTTCAAAACATAAGGTATTTACAAGCTACTGCGTCTCAATCAGAAAAAAAAGAATTATTTACACGCCTAATTTATTCAACCTTACTTTCTTCACGTTAAAAATAATCTCTTCGGAATTTATGAGTTGGACTCAATTAGACGTCATGCAATGATAAAGTTAAAAAACTGGAATAATATTCTCGAAACATTTCATTTTTCTAGGTTATTAATTTATAAAAAAAATAAATATGAAATAAAAAAATAAATCCTTTTTTCATAAAGATTTTTGAAAATTTCAGGTATGCCTAGAACGTGTCTAGAAAATTTATAATAATGTTTCTTTATTTTACCGGATTTTGCAACATTTTAAGAAAAATTCTGCTTAGCTTAACAGACCAGTTTCAACTAACTCAAAATATTTTGAAAAACTCTTTAAATGTTTTATGACATTTTTGAATTTTCTGTTTAAATTAACTTCGGAAAATAAAAAATCACTTTAAATTTTCCCGGGAATCTTCAGAACATTATTTTGTTATCTTTTAACGCTTCTAAATTTCAGTTCGAAATCTTTAAAAATGTAAATTTTTTTTCAATTCTCTGGAATTGTTTAACAATATTTACAACTAAAAAAAATCGTTCAAAAATCTTCCAGCTTCTTTCTCAAGAATTTTAAATATCTTTTGAAATGTTTTGAAATGTTTGGAAATACACTCCCTTAAAATTCATTTTCCAAAATAAGTAATCATTTTATGTATTTTTCGAAGAAATCTTTGGAAAATTTCAATTCTACTGAAACCTCTTAAAACTTCTATACAGCTGTTCAATTTTTTGTTCTAAATCTTTGAAAATCTAGAGTTTGTTTCCAATTTTTTGAAATCTTTTAAAAATTTTCAATTAATTTTTAAACTCTTTTAAAACATGTAAATATATTTTTTAATTATTCAAATTTCTCCTCAAACTTTTGAGAAATCTTAAAAAACTAAAAAAATGACTTTAAAATCTTTCAGATTCTGTTTGAGAATTTTCCAAATCTTTTAAAATGTTTTGAAATGTTAATAAATATTCTCTTAAAATTAATTTTTCAAAATAAAAAATCACTTCATTTTTCCTATGAATCTTAGAAAATTTTCAATTCTCTTGAAACATTTCAAAATTCCTAAAAAGCTACTAAATTTTTTGTTCGAAACCTTGAAAAATCTACATTTTGTTTTCTATTTTTAGAAACATTTTCAAA